>JAODKK010000001.1:42112645-42128813 GCA_026774405.1 Petrocephalus microphthalmus | reverse complement strand
GACAGTCTCTTACTTCTGAGTGACACAAGCCGCATTGAAGTCACAGGCACGAAAAACTGCCTAATTCTATAAATGAGCCACACTCAGCCTTGCCAAAATATATCTTCAGAGGTTACCTATCAGTCACTATCTGATAAGTCCTAAATTTAACAGAGGTCTTTCAGTTCTTTGGACACACCTGTAGTCCTTTTTTAAAAATTTGCACACTTTAAGTTCCTGTTTTTCAATGTACAGGGGTCAATGAACAACCATCTCTGGATTGAACGATTTTGGGGCATTTCAATTGCCCCTGGGCCAGTATGAAAAATCCCAAATTTATCTGGCCCAGCTCATATAGTTTAGGAGTTATACTGGCTTGAAATTAATTGAGATTTTTCCTTCGTTCGCAAAAATGCTTTGTCAGCCATTTTCGGATGCCTTTGCAACACCTAGGCACCTGAAAAAAATTGTGGATATATAAATGTTTGGCCTAATTCTAAATAAGAACTTATTTAGCTTGAAGCACGTACCCAACTCAAGATAAAAATTCTTCCTCAAATCTGTCAAGAGGCCCAGAATCTCAATTGGTAGTGAAAATATTGTCAATTTCATTGTGTCATTTGAAAGTTCTAGGTTCCCTTTACAACATACGGAAAAAAAGAATGGCGTTTTATGTTTTAAGGGTTTTATTGACAATCTGAAGTCTCATTGACACAATGAAACTTCAAGCAGCATGTTAATCACAAAAAAAAATCTGGTGTGGTTTAAACAAAGGGTGATGTCTGCCAAAGCTCAGAGGGGCAGGAATGTAATACCTGAGAATCAGAGTCCAGCTTGAATGGGCGTCCTCTGGTATGCGGATCGCAACCCAGCACACGATCTCGGCAGTACAGCTGGCTGGACGGTGAGGAGGAAGAGGACATTGCATTGGAGCTGGGAGTACACGTCAGCCAGCGAGGTTTGGAATCCATCTCTGATGCCAGCAGAAAGAGGGGATGGCGATATATCAAAATACAGACAGGAAATTGACATTCCCCCACATTATTAAGACTATTTCTAGGTTTGTAGTCGTGTCAATTAATCAGGCGTCTACAGCTAAGCAAATTAATCAGGGTGAATTATAAACTACAATTCTGAGAAACATTTCTAATGACATCTGGAAGAAGCTTATCTAGTTTGGGATTCTTTAACTAGTTTAACTAGTGAAGAAAGGCTGAAAATTTTTAGAATGCAATATTGCAGTGTGTAAGCACAAATGCGCTGGTGTGCAAAAAAAAAAAGAAACGCCCAATAAAATTACTACCATTACTATTAATAATAATAATAATAATAATAATAATAATAATAAGAGACAAATAAGAACTAGTCCGTGTTTTACTTCGAATACCCAAAGGTAGTCAGGGGTGACACATGTTCCCATCACAGAGAAACAACATTAAACTTTGCAGCAGCACCTAAGATGGAAGCTCGCCTGTCCCTTTTACGCTTAAAATGTCACCGTCTTAGCGGCGAGCGGCGCCGGGCGCCCGGCGTCCGGGCGGAGCAGCAGCCCGCGTCCCCACAAGCCGCCGTATGTCGCGTTATTCCGGCTGTCAGCGCGGCGCGCTGGAAACGTCGCTGATTATTAGCGCGTTAATAACGGAGCTTAACGCCGGCGCACCGCCTCGCCAGTTAAAAGGGCCGCCCGCTCCGAAGTCGGCTATAGGTGGCGAAGTAAAGCTGACAGTTAGCCGAGCATTACGTCCGGAAAAAGGGTGACATTAACGCCAGGAAAAGGACGAGGATTAGCTACTCCCGGCTAGCCGGTTAGCCATTTTCTAGGCAAAAAAAATGTCTTCACCCTTGCAAGTTTGCAAGCTAGGCATCGAAAAAAACACACTCCGGTTGATTAGCTAAGCATTATTATTGTCACCGCGATCGAAAATACGCAGCGCATTATTATTTATCCACGGCAGACTTCCAGTTTCTAACCGAGGAGGACAGCGGACGCAGGCTCTCACCTCCAACTTCCCCTGATTCACTTCTCGCCGAATATTAATAATGGAGGCGCCGTGTTGACATGTGAGGTCACGTGGTGCGCGTCGTCATCGAAGGTGCGAGGCGCCGCCCACCGCAATGATTGTCGGGTTCCTGCACCAATGAGAGCCTAGTATGGAAAAGCGTATTCGTTCAACAGCAGGCGTGGCCAACCCGAAAAAGGGCCCGTGTGCATGCAAGTTTTTGGAATAACCTTTAGGTCAGCTGGTCAATCCCAGGTGTGAGGACTCTTCAGCCAATTACCATTCTAATTAATCTAATATCTAATCGAGAGTTGCAGATGAAACTGGCACAATGGCCTGTACTGGATATGACTGGCCACCCCTATTTCATGTATTAACAGAAGGCGGAAGTTCTAATTTCTCACTTTTTTTAGTTTGGCCTTCTAAGCCTGGCTGCATGATTATCGTCACTGTAGTATGTGAAAGGCTAAACCAACATTTCAAAATATACATAATGGAGACTTTGACACTTCCATCCTATCAGTCTCCTGATGAAACAAGAACATTACGTGTGTGTGTAGTGTGTGTATGTGTGTGTGTGTGTATATATATATATATATATATATTTTTTTTTTTTCTTAAGTCAATTGCATGTGCTCGATGTTATCATTTATCATATGATTAACTTCAACGCCGTGCCTATGGCTCATGAATTTGGTGATTTTCACTATAACTCTGTCCTGTTACTTATATAAAGAGACAAGAAGAAAGAAAAGTACAACTTACACACATATATAATGGTTTTGTAACCATAAATATATATTTTGAACATAACGTAACCAAATCATTTTCTTAAAAGACACACTTTATTTAGGGCAAGTAGTTGATATGATTTTCAAATGACATTTAAATATTTGCATGAAATTTTATTAACAGGATTGAGAACAATACAGTCATCTTCCACTTAAGAACCTTGATAAAATGAAATAAAGTTGCATGAGATGCACATTTTGAATAGAGTGTGTCATTGAGTTTGGTGAAAAATGAAAAACTGCAATTTACATTTGACAAGTTTCGACAAGCAAATTACACCAATGCGGTGAAATCATCCATATGTGTGTGTATATATATATATATATATACGCACACACACACACACACACACACACTCACATTTATATTGGTATACATAATTCTTTTTAACTATACATGCTAAGTAAATCTACAGACCTTCAGGCAAAAGTTTCTTACATAACAACAACTTGTTAATAATTATTTTTGGATTTAATATAAACTGTTCAGTGCCATGGAAAACCGATACTTTGATAAGAAAAGGATACTTGATCTTATTTTCAGTTTGTCATCAAGACACTTCAGACTAAACTGTAAAGAGTTTTTTATTTGTGTTACTGAGGTGCCCTGCTGCTCCTTGCTTCCTTAGGTATTACTTGTGCTGACGCTTTGCATTGGACATAGGCCTACACCTTATAATCACAATAGCTGCCCCAACTCCTCCCTCAGTATTATAAAGATGACAACCAATTAAACAGAAAGGCGGCACGGTGGTGCGGTGGTTAGCACTGTCGCCTCACACCTCTGGGACTGGTGTTCGAATCCTGCCCAGTTCCATGTGTTTGTGGAGTTTGCATGTTCTCCCCGTGCCGTTGTGGGGTTTCCTGCGGGTACTCCAGTTTCCCCCCACAGTTCAAAGACATGCTGAGGTTAATTGGCATTCCTAAAATTGCCCATAGGTGTGAATGGTGTGTGAGTGTGCCCTGCGATGGCCTGGCCCCCCATCCTGGGTTGTTCCCTGCCTCGTGCCCGTAGCTTCCGGGATAGGCTCTGGACCCCCCGCAACCCTGAACGGATAAGCGGGTTGGACAATGGATGGATGGTTGTTCAAATTAAAGTATGTTAATACTGACTTGTATTTTATGGAAACTAATAGTTTGGAATCAACAGACAACTGGCCCACCAGGAATTTAGTATGGCAGTGACAGAAACAGCCAGTGGGTCACCATGCCTGGTTTAGGTCTGTAGGCTTCTGATGTGCTCCTGTACTTAATTTATTTTTGTTCCAATAGAAAATAATATTGCATGACACAAAACTTTCTGCTGAGCAGATCAGTCAGTGCTTTTTAAACTAAAGGAGGTTTTAACACGGATATGGATAATATATCTAGTTTCTTGCAGTTTCTGCAATGCAGTATATAATGTTTTTATTCTTGTCATTTTAAAATTCTGGTTTCAGACAGTGCTGTGGCACGTTTGACACTTGTTCCGACAGTCCAACCCTTCCGCGTGAATAGCACAGTTGGGTGTTTTGGCCACTAGAGGCGCTAATGATTAAATTTCGCTAAAAGAGCTGCATCAAGCCTCTCCATCCCTCCCCCTCTCTCAAACAGGTTGCGCTGTTTCTGTTTTTTTACACCCTGTTTATGTTACACATTGTTTGTTTTGTCATACAGTGAGATCATTAAGATCATTGTAAACAGCACTAATTATACATTCATTTGAATAATAACTAGAGCAGAAGCAAACTTTCCGATGCAGAAAAGGATATTCAGATAAAAATCCTCTTTATTATCCAGTTCAACAACTAAATGCAAATTGCCTTACTTATAGTGCATTTGAATTTAATATTTCTGGTGTACGATAAAATGTAAATTTAAATGAAAGGGTTAATTATGACCATACTATTATATACTATAAATAATGTTTTATGTGATTATGTTTGTTTTTGGATTTAATTTTCTCTAAATATAAATTAGATTTCTATATACTTGAAATGAATATAAATATGTGTGTGTGTGTGTGTGTGTGTGTGTGTGTGTGGATGCACATATACACTTGGTTCCCTTTAATACCCAGTTTATTTTTGTTGATGTGTTTGTATTTATTGAATGTTAATAAAATAACTTTTATGTACTTTTCATCATGATTTGGGCTGGTTAAGAACCATTTGCTACTGATGTAGTTGGAAAATCCAGAAAAAAAGCCAAAATGCTTTTTATTTTGCATTCTAGTTTATATGCGGGCCGATGGAAAAACTGGAAAACAGAGAGACATTGTTTTTTTTCACAATTTTCTGCTTTAACTAACGTTGCGAGCTGTAGAGCGGCCTTCCGTGGGAGCTTGGAAACAGGCTCCCGCTCACACGTGCCTGGCCGGGCTGTGTAACCGCTGAGGAATGCCTTGTGACATTTCCCCTCTCCTCCGCCAGAGCGTTCCCAGGGTCCTCGCAGGGCCAGACTCCACTCTGCATACCCTGCATTCGAGGAGCACGCACATGCAACCGAGCACACTTTTTAGACACCAGTACCAAAACACTCTGGGATCACGAGTGAAGCATGCTTTGACGTCATTCTGCGTCTGTAATAAATTCTTATCAAAATATGTGGTGACACCAACAGTCTGCTCATTATCTTTCGAAGGGCGTGCTCCTTTTTAAACAATTTTTTCTACTTAGCCACATTTTTACAGATTCTTCAGTTGCATGGGTCCAACTGTGAAAGTTGCGAATGTAGTTAGCAGCTATGCTTTTGGGAAACGCAACCCAAAAGCACTTAACCTGAACTGGAGCATTGAAGCCCGGAACATAAACCCGGCAGTGCAGTGAAGGGGGCATCCTGGATAGGACACCGAACCATCAGGGTCCACACGCTCACAAACTACAGGCAATTAAGAGACACCAGGTGACCAATAGCATGTCTGGAATTGCCTGAATGATGGAATTCAGGCAAACAGAATCAAGGGCAGGATTCAAACCCATACCCTGGAGGTGGAAGGGTACAGTGCTGCCATGTGGTATTGATGAAAGCAAAAACATTTGGGAGTGAAAGAAAGAACACCGCGGATGCCAATTGACTAGAAGGTGCCATAAAGACACTCCAGCACCAATGTTTTGATTTCCACCCAGCCGACTGTCGATAAAATTAACAACTTTGCCATTTCTACATATTGATAGCACGGGGAGAAAAAGATGGCATAGTAAAAAGTGTTGGCACAAAATCTATAAATATAGATTCAGATAGCTGTATATCAAATTATCGCCATCCTATCTTCCCGAATACTAATCCTGCAAGTTATTGTTACACTGCCTAATCCATTTAACCCTGTAATGAAAATTTTTACAGTCAAACTACTAACAGAGTGCATTAATCTGTAAGAAATGTATTTTTAAATGTGTTTATTTTTACATGGAAGCCATGATTATACCTGATTTGTGTGTCAGTTTGAGAACAAAAGACTTGCTTGAGGTCCTCTGAAGCCTGTTTACATTATAATCACATTGCTTTGTTTTTCCGTGACATTAGTTTCCCATCATGCCTTTCAATGGGCTTCTCAATTCCAGGGACGCAGTTTTATCCCGAAATGGGTTCCTTCTAGGGAGCGAAGCCCAGCGCCCGTTACGCTTACCACGCTAATGGCCTATTTCTGATCCGATCTCCGCCGAAGGCGTTTCACACGTCTGCCTCGCTAGTATCTGGAGCAGGATGGCACTTGCAGTGACCAGAAATGACTAATTAAAACGGACAGTGTTTTGCATAAATACGATGTAACACAGCCTGACAGTTGGCACCAGAGTGTGTCGGACCGCTTCTGTTTACAGAATGTGTGAATAACAATGGATTTAATTTAAAAATACAGTCATAAACAGAACGTGTTGTTTATTGAAAATATGTGATTTTTTTAGTGATTCAATATGTATTCTTTGAAATCACGCATTGCTGATTCAGAACACATTGCATCTGTTCTGTAAGTGCATCCAAATTCTAGGACTAAATGTATTCTGCCACATTAGTATGACATGGACACGACATCGTGATGTTGAACTAATATGTTGATTTTCTGATATTGTTTCTATGATATGTTTATTTTGCCATAGTTTAAAAAAATCAGTGTACAGTGGGGTTAACTACTGTGGAGAAATACGAGTCGTGCAACTTCTGCTTAAATTGCAAAGAAATATCCGGCGTCCAGAAAGCGGGTCAATGCGTCAAAGGCGAAAGAGAGCGACGGAGGAGAAAAAAAGTCACGAACGTGACATTTAGCAGTGTCACCTAACCTGTAAAACGGTACCGTCAGCAAAACTATTATTTTCCGCAACATTAAACAGGTGTTTTTTTAAGTTTAGCTGCATTTGATATCCATCCTTGTTTTTTCCCCTCCCTGCCTTCGTTGCCACTTATGTGGACGAGGCGGCAGGTAGATAGGAGCCGGGGGAGCCTTTCGCAGCTCCGCCGTTATTGTGCTGATCTCGGGTCTTTGTCCCGCAGCATGCTTCAATTAACAAAACAAAAAACAATGGCCACGGATAAAACGGTGGCCCATGGGTGAAAGCAAAGTCTGTTTTCACTCTCAAAGGGAAGTGGGTGAGGCAAGCCTTGTAATCCGTGCAGACTGATCGCCAGAGAGGACTAAAGTCGCAGGTCAGGCTGAAACCAGTTCCATTCTAGGCGACAACATGTTTATTAAGTTTTATTTTCGTGATATTCGAAGGTAGCTCGAATGTATTCCTTTCCATTTACATGCGATTCGTCTTGTCTCGTCTGGCGTCACACACAGAGAAGGCTTCATTAGGCAGGAGATGAATGACGCTCTGTTCCGCTCACAGATGAAAGGTCTGGCTCGCCGTGTTTCGGTGGGAGGCCCGGCTCTTCAGCGGTGCCTGATTCACTCAAGCGGAAAGGTGACTTTGCGTGGACCGCCGAACCCTCACATTCCCATTCATTTATATATCTCATAGGGGGACACATACAATTATTTACACTTAAAAAACAACACATTCATTTCTCCAGAAAAAAGATGTAGCTTCTTGCAGCTGGAAGGGGTCAAAGAGACAAGGGTGCAGTAAGTGTGGGGTGAGGTACATCAGGTCAGGGTTTCTGTTAACTGTTGGACGCAAGGGCAGTAAGAAATCCTAGAAATATCCATTTTAGAAGAAACATTCAAATAGATTGTTTCGATTTTGACATTGTGGTTTTGACTTCAGTTTTAGTTTAGAAATTAGATCACAACAGAACCTCTATCCATCCATCCATCTTTCAAACACAACGTACAGCATCATGGGGGCCAACATAATCTGCGCAGTTCTCATTTAGATTTAATACTGAATGATTCAGTAGTAGGTAATGTGGTTAAACCAACAGCTCTTGGTTAAAAAAAAACTTATCTGCTTAAATATTCTGTTTAGAAGTTAAATTGTTATTTGTGGGACTGTATGCTAAATAGCATAATATGTAGGGCATTTTATCTTTATTTAACTGCATCAATGACATTTAGTATTTGACCAGTATTCATGTCAGTATTAAAAAATTATTACTAACATTTTAAACTGTTGAAAATCTGTTTCTGTACCAAACTTAGTGTGTGAATGTGTTCACTGTGATGGACTGGCATCCCATCAGCAGTGGCCCCTGTATATATACTGCCTCCTGGGATAAACCCCAGGCTCACTGTGACCCCGCACTGGGTAAGTGCTTATTACAGATAGACGGATGAATAATAATAATAATAATAATAATAATAATAATAATAATTTGCCCTAATGCCCTGTGCTTCCTGGAATAGCCTCCAGTCTCACTGAATTCCTGTACTGCATAAGTGATATGAAAGGAAAGATGCCTTCTCCCTAAGGCAAAGGTAGTATAGGTAGTTAGGTAAAGGTAGTATAGGTAGTATAGTAAAGTGCAGTAGAATACCTATGCTGCACACTATAGATGAATATGATTCTGCAGTGGTATTTGGAGATCTAATTCGCGGAGAAATGCATTGTGGGAGTCATGTTTATCTGCATGCTTTCAGTTCTGTTTCTTCAGCCCCTTGTCGATTGCCTGTCTCTGTATTTGTCTCGGGCTGCAGTGAGTCACCGCCTCCCCGGCACCGGCTTGTCCCCACACCTACGCTGTCATATTTTTGTGCCTTTCCACATTAATCCTCGATTCCCCATGCGACCTCTGGGTCCTGCATGGCAACCGGCATCAGGCGACCTGACGGATGACTGGAGTGTCAGGATAACTAAAAACACTCATAACACAACGCAGACCAGCCGACTCCGAATTATCTCGAGCTGTGAAGGGGGGTGGGGGTGGTGTTAATGTAAAAGATCCTTCATTTTCAATTAATTCCCAGGGTGCCCGTGTCCAGGTGGCTCCTGGGAGTGGAATTTGGGAAAACATCTGAAAAATTTTCAGGTGGCCACAGGGGGCTGTTCAGTGGTTGCGAGTCGCCCGCTCGGTGCTTTTGTAAGATTGATCGATAGTTGTGTCGTGTGCCGTTGTGTTAAGCCATGTTGCTGTTGCAAAAAAACATATACATCTCACAGATCATTATAGAGGAGCAGCTAAGAATCCACCTAGGATTCAGCAGGAGGAGCAATATTACTGCAGCGTGATTCCCTGTTGGTTTTCATAACAACTACCGTTATACATGCAGAGCTTACAAACACTGCGATCTAATATTATAAGTTTTTGTGTCCTTGAAGGTTGCCCTTTATACTATAATTATGCTACTCAGTGCCAGCCAACCCCTAAGGTGACATAGGCACTGTGTTGGGCACCGTCTTCTGAGGGGGCGCCCACTTAGCAAGTCAGTTTCACTTTGTCGCAGACAGGGGGCGCTGGTAGTGGAGCTTGCCTAGAGCACCACATGGGCTTTGAAAGGTACAATATTGCATGTTAGATGTTTATCTTTTACACGAATTTCAGTGTCAACCTTATATATGGTAATGTGATTCTCACGATGCACAGTACTTAGTACAGTATATCGAAGCTAATCAACAATCAAGAAAGGTTTGTTAAAGACTCCATCCCACCTCCACCTTATGAAGAAACCCGTGGCTTGCCGCTACGCGCTCCGTGATTCTGCATCGACTCTTGGCGCTCAGACGTGCGCTACAAACCGCTAATAGGAAAATGCTGGGCTTCTGGGGCAGGATGAGATCTATTAGAGTAGCTAGATGCTACTTTGATCCGTAATCAAGATCGTGACTTGTCTATTTCCTTTGGATTATTAATAATTGATGGATTGGTATGAATTATGCAGTCATTTAGGCCGCATTTTTTATTAATAAATACAAACAGCGATATTGATAAACAATGTGAATGTTGACGTTTCTCTCAGTTCCAATTTGGAAGAAATTTGTTTTTTTTCTCATATAAAAATACAACTCTCTCAGCATCTGAATGGAATAAATCGTTAAGTGGGCAAGTAATATATGCCGAGATTCCTGTTTCCTAATAAGATGATTGTGTGTAAATCTGCATGTTATTTAAAATACTAAAAAAAGCACTCGGCTTAATTAGTTTTTAATTCAGTGCAGGTTAATGACGTAACATTAGGAGACTATTGTCTTTATTGCAGTTATTAGCTTCTTACTTAAAGCTTTTGAGAGAGACATACCATGAAAGAGGCCAAATTCAATTACGTGTTAAAACCTTAGGCCACTTTCACCGGCAAGGCACCGTCTACAGCTCAGAGAGAAATTTGTGTCATTGAAATTAAATGCTTTTGTGGCGCTGGAAGGTTCTTGTTTTTAATGGAATTACAGAGTGTGGTGTAGTGAGATGATTAAAATCTGTATTCCCTGAATGTGTCGGGCAAAAAAATCAATAATTGCAAGCACAGCTCCGCAGCGTGATGGGTATCCTGGGCTCGCCACGAAACTAATAGAAAAATAATAATTAAAACCAAATCACCACATTAATTTGTTTTCCATCAGTCTCAGGAGGGATCATCTTTACTAGTTCTTTCGGTAGCTCATTATACTTTCTAATCAAGACCCTTTAAAAGAGACAGCCTGCTTTACCCTTCCCCCAACGTGCATGCATTGCAGGCATTGTACTTGCACTTATTATGTTACAAATGACCGAGCGAATGCTGACATTCTCATCCCGGGGAAAGGGGAACCAGTGCGCGGCGATGTCTTTTAATGAAGCGGCTCTGAGCGATCCCTCGTCGGGCGTTATTACTGAGGAAGTTCCGCCGGACGATTTTAAGAAAACTCCCCGCGTCGGCCAGCCGGTGTGACAGACGCATCAAATTGTTTGCGCCCCTCCTGCCATTTTGCGGCGAGGTACAGTTACGTTCAGATCCTCTAAAAGCAGATCGGAGTAGAACAGGAGAGGGAAGAAATCAATGGCCGCAGAAGCGCACAAGCCTGTTCAAAATTCCTAAAGCTGAATAAGGTTTGCCCCTATTTAATTTAGGAAAGGTTCTGTTTCTAAACGGCTGTATCCTATTACGCCTAGTGTATGTGCAATTTAATTTGGAAAAGGGATAGTTTATTACAATCAACAAAGGTACAATTACAGAGCTGTTCCCCTGAACTTTGAGGTAATTAAAGTAGAATTTCCGATGTTTCCGCATGTTTGCAAGCCTACATAGCCTGGCTTTTGATTTCTGGTTTAAAACTGAAAGCATCACGTTAGCAAACATTTAGCGTGGAAGCGACATGTTAATGTCATAATGTTGGCTGTGGTGGGTTTTTATAGGTTAGTCTTTTACAGGAAATAAGATTTTTTTTTCTTCAGATGTAGGCTATATAAAAACAGAATATGAAAATTCCCCAGACCTCACAAACATTTCATTTTGGGGAAACAACAGAATACCAGTTTTTGTTTGGTTTTTCTTTTTATAACATGACAAGACAGTAGGCTATAGTACATCCTTTACAGTACAGCCCGTGTAATGGTGAACTGTTTATCACAGAACGGGATAATCTTAACCCTTGTCTCAAGCCAAACTGGGTCACAAGGTCCTCGTTCAGCCTGTTGCTGAGAGAGAGAGAGCGAGAGAGAGAGAGAGATACACACACACACACACACACACACACAGAGTTAGGTACAGATGGCAGTCTTTGCCAAGGTGTTACAAGCTAGCACTTACGCAACAGAGAACTGGGAACTTTTTGAAATCTCCCGGACTGTAACCTACATGTCACTCAGTTTAAAATTCAATGGATTTCTGATTATTTTTCCACTTCCAAACCCTAGGTGCATAGACAAAATTTCTCGAATAATCCCTAAGCGTTAACCCCTCTATTATGTCAGTGCCTCACTTACACTGTTGCTTTGCCATGGCATGTTTCATTGTATTCTTAGGTAACGAGACTGTTCGTGGTTAGATATTAATCTTCATTGGCATGTCAAGCATGTGTTTTATACTTAGCTATGAATCGTTAAACATTTGCATATACATTTTATATATTTCTCTGGATTTATATATTAAGAAAAAAAAATTACACGCACATTAAAATAACTAGTGCTTAGGTATGTGTATATGTCAGAAAGTACTTTTAATTCAGTATTTTAATTCAGGTGAATACTTAGGCCTGCGATATCACATTAATAAGACAGTGACCTTCGTTTTAAAAGTAACAATAAACCTGTAACATATGATATGTTAAATTTAACTATTAATTCATATTTAGAATAATTAACAATATCCACCCATATGTAATTAGTACTATTTTTCTTTTCATCCCCATGTAGACTATAGAATAAGCATATTTATCAGAAGTTACCTTTCTAGAAATAGTCTGGATTATGAAAGTCATACCGGCTACATGTCAATATGATTTTTGTGAACAATGCGGTCGTGGTGGTGGTGGGGGGGGCGGGGTGCACGAAACAGGCTGATATTGATGAGTGGCTGTTATTTGTCATTCTGCACCGTCGCCTGGCGTTATTACGGAATATAAGTTTTTTTTTTGCAGTTAAAGAGCTCGCAGGCTGACGTCACTTGGGGCTAGAAGCCGAAAAAAAAAACCCTGAGATGAAAGTCTCCGTCAATTTGCTGTTAGTGGCTAACACACTCATACATTACATACATACACTAAGACATGCACACACAGACACACACGCATACACACACTCGCACTCTCCGGCACGCACGCACGCACGCACACGCACTCACTCACTCACTCTCACCGAGACTCAATTACTGCCCAATTCCCTTCTTTATCTCTGGCTACCGGCCTCCACTAACGCGATCGGAGAAGGAAGCGAAACGTTTCGCGTTACTTGAAATAAATACTTGGGGGAAAGAAAGCGGAGCCGCGGCCGGAGACGCATCGAACAGCGCAAAAAAAAACTACTGTAAGTTTTGATCAGTTTATTATTATGCTTGTTTTATGTGAGGTGGCTGTTGGGTGCCGCGGATGGGGGCTCGTTTAATTTCGCCGGGGGTTTGATCACTGCCTGTGTGCGATTCTTCTCCGTGTGCTTCCCCCTCCTCGCAACGTAAAAGCGCAGGTTGATTCAAACTTGCTCGGACGACCCGGTCGATCGCCGAAATAATAAGAAAAAAAATAAAGCGACTCGCCGGGTGCTACTTTTCTGAACTGGAGAAGGACGGGCATTTAAAGAAAACTTTCCTTTTTTTAAATACATCTACGGACCGGCGCTTGTTGCTTTTTCTTTTTTTGATCGGCGACTTGGGTTTACGAGAGTCAATAGCGACGAAATCGCTCGTCTTTTGTGCCCTCGCTCTTTGCGTTTGAACTGTTTCTCTTTTTCAAATAAAACAAAAAAACTTATAAAATATATAGGCTCAGCATGTATGTCGCCGTCTCCGCGGTTTGTGTATCTGTATGTTTCGGATGCTTTGTATTTAGTTTTAAAATCCTATCTTAAACGCCATGGGAGTCTATGGAAGGTAGGGAGTACCTTTGGTCTGTTAATATGTCTGTCCAAGAGATGATGGGGGGGGGGGGGTTGTAATGTAACAGATCTCCAGTAAAACAAACAACATTACTAATTAACAAATTTGTACGTTTCGCCTTTTGGCACATGGCTTTTGGAGGCTGGATGGGCTTTAAACATTTTTTGGCGTTTCTTGGGGGGGAAATCACGCTGGTTTAGGGGGTAGTCCGCCGATCGCAGGCTTTCCCTTCTCCTGTCTTTTGTTGCTTCCTTGGCTATAAAGAGAAGCAGCTGCTGCCGGCTGAGTTGTTGAAATTTATCCCTTTGTGTATATTACAATATCCTCCATTTTTTTCCCTCTGCCCTCTAAACAACAAGCCTCTCGCCATCTTGGGTAATTTAAAAATCACTGATCTTTTTTTTACCCCCCCACCCGGTTCTCTCTCATATATACACCACCACCACCACTTTTCGCGAAATGAATGGTAGTAAAGACTAAAAGTTATGAAATGTTTCGAGGCGAGGCGGTGACGTCATGCGAAGTTTAAGACGTATTTTATTCGTGATAGCGTGTATATTTTATTTTATGGATCCGGCAGCCCCCACAAGCGGCAAATATCCCCTGTTTCCAACCGAGGCGGAATGTGCTTAACTCGATGTTAATAATTATTACTGTTTGGTTAGGTGACAGGTGGGGAGGTCGCTACCCCCAGAGCGTGTTACCCCAGTGCTATCTGCGGTCTCTCGGCAGTGTGTCGAGCTGTTTGCGCTGGACTGTAACCGTATTTATTGGCTATTGATAAAATTGAAAGTGATTAATTTTGTGTCATATTTGAACTTTTGAGGAGGAATGTGCTTATCCGCTTTTTGCACGTTTACGGCCACGATATACCGATATACATATATTTACCTATATACATTTGTGTTTTTGTCGGATTTCACCGAAGATGTATTTTAACATTAAAATATTTTCATTTTTAATGGTGAAAATGTTCCAGCGATTTATAGATTAGATTGTCGCGTTCTTTGTTACCTCATCTTCTGTGTTAATGGATGCTTATATGAAAAATGGACAACCTGCGTTTACCTAGTAACCCTGATTTTTGAATGTCGTGCTAATGCATCAGTACTTAGGGGATTGGTTCCTGTGGTCGTTGTAAAAAGATGGGTAGAATAAATTACACCTTTAAAAAAAATCTACAAGCAATCGTCACGTTTTATATGAAAAGGACACCTTAGAAGAAATGACAGTGTTGGTCTTATTGGGATTTAAAGATGCATACATCTTTGTTTTAGAGCTTTTTAACGCATTTCTATAATCCATTTTTATAAACGTTCATTATCTGCTGCTGTCTGCTTCACACCTTTGGAAAGTTAGTCCATTTTATTAAAAAACCCATGAAGAGCCGATTCCGTTTTATGACTACAGTGCATCATAGTGTATATTTGATCAAAGGTAGTTAATAAGCTTTTACTTTCTCCTTTAAGAAATCTATAGATAAATATATACATTCTGAACGACTGGATAAAATTACACCCTCATTTCATAATGTTGATTGAAAGACAGTGAAAGAACCTGAAATGTAAATTTTTATAGTTGTATGTATGTATGCATGATGTTATAAAAACTTTAGGCCTAATTATGATTAAAAGTTATTTGGTTATATGATTATTTCCCCCGAAGTGACCTCACTTGGTAATTCACTGTCCCAACAAAATATCTTCTCTGAGCATAATGAAAGTAATCCATTGTGGTTATTTTTGAGAATAGTAATTGTACTTCGCTGGGCCTTTTCTGCTTAGTGTCTGACAGTAACTTCCTGTTAATGCTTTGTTGATTTAAACAATCGCCAACCCAGACTCAATCCTGCTCCGTGCCGTATAAGAAAGTTTGACCTCCACGGAATCTCTGAGACTGATGGGTGTCTCACCTTATGACCGGGACTTCAGAATGACCTCTGGGAAAACCCAAACTGGCCTCTACACACTGCAGTATCATCAGGATGGGCTCTGTTTAACCCTTTTGGGTTCCACCCTCGTTAGATGGCACCCCGCCCCCCGACTCCCCCTCCCTGTCTGCGACTGAAAGACGGCACAGTCGCAGAATGCCTCTGATGCATAAGCTAATCGTTGCTCCTCCAATATCTTTGTCTAGATACCCACTGCGATGTTTTTTTTTTTTGCTGTATTTTATTTTATTTTTTTAAAGGCACAGGTGCTCTCACCAAAGATCCTGATGTCCCCCCCCTTTCTGGATCACGTTCCCCCATCTTCCTGATGCACTGACTTGACAGCTGCTTGATTCTGTGGAACTGCTAAGAAGCCATTAGAGCCATCAATGAATTGCGGGTGAACACACTCTACCGGGGTTCGTCTGCCATCACAAATGCCTTTTGTTGCATTGTCCTGTGGTGCAGCAGAAGACGGAGAGATGTTTGTTTATATATAAGATATATACATACAGTGGTGGCCAAAATGATTAGAACACATGCAGATGGTTGAGCACAACAAATATCAGATGAAGTGAGACCTACTGTTTTTATCCACTTTTAACTTTAATATTTG
>JAODKK010000001.1:42085374-42097070 GCA_026774405.1 Petrocephalus microphthalmus | reverse complement strand
CGTTCCCCCCCCCCCCCCACTCCCAGCACCCCCGGCGCCTACAGGGGAGCATATCTGCGCCGTCAGCCCCTCAGAAGCCGGCAGAGGTGATACCAAGGTGAACGCAGGCTGGCGGAGCGGCCCGGGAATCATTGATATTCCGACTCGACGGCTGCAAATGGCTCCGCGGCAGATGGAGTCTTTGTCAAGGAAGAGGGATGGCGAGCAGGGAGAGCCGGAGCCGGAGTTGGGCGCCCGGCCGCCGAGCTCGGTCACCTTCGCTCGCTCCGAGGGTCCCCTCACACTTTGATCAATTACCCCCCCCCCCCCTTCATTGTTTACAGGAGATGTAGGGAAGGGCCATTTTAAAAAGGGGGGGGGTATGCAGGGAGCGCATTGGTACCGGGGCTCAGAGGCGTCTCCTGGGAGGAGGGTGGCGTGTGTGTGCGCGCGTGGGGGGGGGCTCGTATCCGTAAGAACCCTTTTCGTCAACGTGCTCTGTAGCGCCGAGGTAAATAAAATAACAGGGCTCACATACATGCCTGCTAATTCCCACATTTTTATACCTTTTCAAGTGTTAATGGGGAAATAAAATGGATATACCCCCCCCCCCCCCCACCGCCTGGCAGTACCCCCATGTTGCAAATGTCTGCGCAATAAGAGTGCACCGAGGTGGCGTTTCATCTGAATTTTAATTAGATCTTCTGGGTTAGTGAGAGCCTCGTCGTTTTATTTATGTTAGCTTCCCTGACACTGTTGTGCTGCCACGCTGGTTCTCAAGGCTGGTATTTCTCCTTAGACTTTAGCCCGTTTTTTTATCGGCATCTCCATCTCACTTAAATTGTCTGGTGCCTGTCAACTATGGCAATTCTATGATTAACCTTTTTCTTCTTTTTGAATTTATTTGTAATATGTGCTGAGACGCACGGCGACGGCTGCCTTCCTGCTGGTTGTACCCTTTCTGGTTTCGTGAGCACCTTAGGAAGACGGTTGATGAATATCCCACGGTGTGATTTGACACCCGAGATCGATCCTCATATTTAAAAGCGAGTGCGTGACCATCGGCCGGCACGGCGAGCACACGCGACTGGCGCTTAAATTAAAACGAGGGCAGGCGTCTTTGACCAATGACCAAGAAAGGAAATGAAAAGTGCCTCGTTTGTGAATTGCTAATTGTATTTGCTCTGTCCTGTACTGTATAACAATTTAGAATAATTAATTTGACCTGGCTCCCTTGATTGTTAAACATGGCCTGTAATAGATTGTTTTAATGGTTTGGGTACTCCATTATAAATGAAGCAAATATCCAAATGCCCGTCTTTGAACAATGAAGTGCTCCCCCCCCCCCTTTTTAGATTTTAATAGTAATTAAACAAGAATTGCAATCTAATTGGATGAGCGATTTACTAAAGTGCGTCGAATTTGTCCAGCGTTTGTGTTTCCGGACACCAGCTCGGTGTCGGTATTCCCGGAACTAAAGGTTAACGTTCAATAATAACGCTCAGAGCGAAACGGCGGGGTTGATAAATAGGACAGAATATCTGAAAGGTCAGAGAAGAATTGAGGGAAAGGACAAACGAAGCAAAAAAGCGGATGACACCGAGGTCCCGGTTTAATATGTATGTGTTGCAGGTTGATGGTTGGTTTCATTAGCGAGTCTCATTGGTATGCACCCGCTCTCTTCCTGCAGCAAAATGAATATTGTATTCGGGCATCCTGTATGTCGAGGAGGAAAGCCTGGATTTTAGACGCTTGCATCCTTTTGAAAGGTTCTTTTTGTCTGTAACCTTTTTTTGGTTTCAATTAAAAATA
Source organism: Petrocephalus microphthalmus (assembly GCA_026774405.1). Taxonomy (NCBI): domain Eukaryota; kingdom Metazoa; phylum Chordata; class Actinopteri; order Osteoglossiformes; family Mormyridae; genus Petrocephalus; species Petrocephalus microphthalmus. The sequence goes on along the minus strand of JAODKK010000001.1, from coordinate 42,095,279 downwards.
TTCAAAGAATTGATTCACTCCATATGTACTTCAATTTCAAGAATGATGTTACGGTTTCTGTTGCCAACTGGCTTTGTTTCCAGAGGAGGGTTAGTCAAGTTTGTTTTGATCTCGGCCAAGTGAGTTCTTATTTCATGTAGTCCTGGATGCCGGGTGGGAGCGTTCGCACGTATCGCAGCCAGCATGGCTCTTTGTCTGACGGCGGACGGCCGATCTGTCATTCTCTTGGGGCTCCTGTCCACCTCTTGGGCGAAAAGGTTCTGCTGTTGAAGATTCTGCGTTTCTGACAGGAGGTTGGAGTGCCGCTGGTGGGAAAGACGAGGTGGGCTAGCAACGTATACATTTTTCCCTCTTTGTCTCATAGCAGGGAAAAGTTGGATTAGTGTAGAGTTTCTGGCCAAAATGCCCGACCGGTTTCTCAAGCTCGCTTAATCCAGATCGTCTAACCGCTTATCCTAGTTAGGTTCGTGGAGGGGTCTGGAGCCTGTTCTAGGTTGCCCCAAGCTGCCGTATACCCAGAATGGGGTTCCAGTACTTTGCAGGGCATGTGCACATGTTCATACATACGCTATGGGCAACGTAGTGACACCAATTAGCCTCTTTGATTGTCTTTGGACTGTTACTGTAGTAACTGGAGGAAACCACAGAGCGAAGATGCGGGATCCGAACCCCCAACCCAGGAGATCATGCCTCCCTCTTGGACTGCAAACTCTGTATTTCACTGCAACATTTTTCATTTTTTTTTTGTTCATCAGAGCCAAACATTCCTATTTTTAGTGCGAATTGTCAAATATAGGGGCACCGACATGACAGGCTAGGTCTGCTCAAGGCCGACCAAGTGTTTAAAGATGCAGAGCGGCCCGAGATGCACCTTCCTGGAAGCTGTGTGCTCTCTCTCTCTCTCTCTCTCTCAATGGTTGGTGAGGGTCATGTAGACAACAATGGCAGATGTGGCCAATTCAATATACAACTCATTGGCCATTTGTACATAGTCGGCTATGGACCTCATACATCTCCTACTATGAGGCAAAGTCTGTGAATGTTGGGGTGCTTCAAAGAAAGAAATTAAAACCATGAATGATAATAAATAATGAGTGATTCATACTAATGTATTTATTACCTCATTCTGACATCGGTCTTCTGCCCAAAAACCAATGGACAGCACATTTGTTGCAGACCCCCTCTCTCCCAGTAGATTCTCATACCTCATACCGGGTTATGCATTTTTTGGTTATTCGGTTACTATTTGAGTCAAAGCAAACTTCACCTGCCAGGGATTTGATAGTAAAAAGGAGCAGCTGAGGCTGAATCTAAGAATCAGGTCAGTGATGTCATGAAAGGTTAAAGTGATTCACATTCGCTACGTAATCTTAGGAGGAATCGCTATAAATATATTCGCAGGTGCTCTCCAGGTTACAAATGAGATCTGTTCCCCAAGTCTGTCTTCAAGTCAAATTCGTAGGTAAGTTGTAAAAAATGACAATACAATACATAACAATAATACAGTAATAATAAAAGTGACTACATACGGTACTGTGCTGTACCTTAAGCCGTTCAATGTTTTCACCAGCATCATAAAGCAATGCGTGCATTCGTTATTGCGAACCATTGTATCTAAACCAATTTTTTTTATATAATAGGCTTTATGCCAGTCTGTTCGTAAGCTGGACGCTCTTAACCGAAGGATTGCCTATAATGCCTATCCGTCCTTAATGGCTAATGTCCTATTCAGCGCTTTAAGAGGACGCTTACATCTTTAAGGGGTCCTACTGCTTAACCATAAGACTGCGAAAGCAGTATTGAAGTAGAGTCGTAAATGACGGTTTGTGCACTAAATAAGCTCCCTCCCTTTGCTAACCATTGTTGCTTGCAGCTCAGCCCTAGTTTGCCAATACCGAGGAAGCTGTGTCACATTTAGCTACCCGTGTTTTCGACCTGAGCAATAGAATCGGTGGCATTGTAAAAAATCTGCTATTATTGTGGTGATGGTTCTCAAACCTTTAAAACCTCATTGGGGATTATTTGTCAGCTATTAAATGGCAGAAGAACTTCTGATGGTACAGAGAGAGGTACAAAATGTACCCACTTTTATTTGTAAACATAATACAATGGAAAAAATACAACTAAATGCCATAGTGCCCGGATCTGTATAACCATAAATGCAATACAGTCACTGTCCACAGTTTTAAAAATCACATCTGCACAAAAGCTAATCATTAATGTGGGGGGAAGGGGGGGGAACAGGTGCTCTCCACTTTCAGGCAGCTCCATTTTTAGTGTTAAGTGCGTAGTCGGTTATTTGTTCACAGTGAATCGGCAATGGAAAGGGTGCATCGCTCATGTGCTCTGTGTAGCCTAAGTTGCGGAAAAGGCAGCTAGAGGTCAGAAGGTGGAATTTTCCACTGAACGACTCGATCTTGTTACAAATAAGTACCGGCCCAGGAGCTCAAGATGAGCTGTGGGTGTAGGAGGAGGATATGGAATGGGCTTGGGGATAAGGGGTCATGGAAAAGGCCGTATTCAGTCTTTGATGAGAAAATGAGCCATAATTCTGATCATTTGTGTCTGCTGTCCTCCCAAAACACTTGCTGGCTCGCAGGTTCTTCAGTGTGATTGGTTGGAAGGAGATCAGCCTGGGGTGAAGAGGCATACTTTCGGACGAAGTTGAAATTCCAGAGCCCAGGAAGACGTATTCCACCACGGGGTTGGTGGTGGAGAGGGACAAATGCCAACAGACTAATTCAGACCGAATTGGAATTAAAAATGTTTGACTGCCCATAAGCTGTAAGATCATTCTGTTTCCTGCTAACAGGATGACGGAACTTGCAGACGACCAAAAACTGTGGTTCTTTGGATTCTCCCGACACACTCTTTCCTTAAAGATGAAATACCTGGTGGTCCTGTGATTTGTTTAAACGTCACGTAGACATGTTCCACGTGGAACGTTTCCCCGCGCCTTCATGGTGTTTGAAAATTCTGCTTGTAATACAAGTCGCTCCATAGATGGATTGCATCTTCCTCAGCATAAATGCAGCAACCCAGGCATTTAGATCTAATAATAGTCATAATTTGATCCCTTTTAGAGATGCTCACATTCATAGTTTCATAGCTGATTGGTAAGTCATTATCCGTCATTTTATGGAATGCGTTTTTAACTCACCGATCAAGACAAAAGACCTATGAGCAATTAGATGCAAATCAAATGAAATTCTGGCATCTGTTCAGCTTTTATTTTTAAGGAAAGCCCGGAACATCCCCGTGTTTAAAATACAACCATGTTTATTTTCAATATTTTTTTTTTAGTATTGATTTTAATAATATTGTATTATGTGTTAAAATGTGCAGTTTGCATAAAACGTTCAATTATTCTTATTGAAGGATTACCCAATTAGCCCAGTTTTAGGTTGCAAATGTAGTATTATTCTATTTTTAGATTTCATTCAGTCCTATTTACTTGCTGAAGCGGTTGATTCAAATTGCAATTAATTTTCCTACCAATTGGTAATTACTTTGGCAATTACTCAGCTTCGTGTACTGTTCCGCATTAAGAGTTAATTTTTTTTTTTGTTGTTGTTTGAGCCGTATTGTAGGTGAGATTATCCTGTGATATCAGGCATCTGTCTCTCGCTATTTCATGGCGCACCGCACAGCGCTTCTGAAAAGGGCATTTGTTAGGTGCCTGTAACAGGAGCTCCGGCGAGGTGCGTTTTTCCATTAGCGAGGGCCAGCGCGGACGGTGCTCTGTTTCACACCATCATAAAACAGCCGCCACCACCACAAAAGGCAGCGCAGAAAATTGCCTTCCCGTAATGTTTGCTCGGAGGAAGCGCGGGGCTGGCGCACAGGCGAGGAGTGGCGAAAAACTCCTTTCTGAAGATTATTTATATTAGCTGAAAGCGGCTTCGGTAGCTAAGAGTATCAGTATATATGCTGCCGTGGTTACTGAGGCAAATGTGACTCTTAGTCACTGCTGGTAAAATGATCAGCGTGTTGGACTTCCTCTCTATTCAAGCAGTTCACTGGTTTTTAAGATGTCCATGATTATCAGACCCAGAAGCGAAGAAGAAACTTCCTGTTCCTGACGCAGAAAGCTAAAAGGATAGAAGCCAGCCAGGTCTTGATGTTGTGTAACATTTTGTTTATTAAGGCCCCCCCCCCTCCCCCGCCCTGTCTAACAGGTGACTGCTGTGATTCGCTCGTCCATCTTCGCGACATCGCGACAGCTCATGGGGTTTCTGTGGTTACAGGTGACAACAAAAACCAGCCAGTGCTTTTCTCTTGTAAACGTATAGTCTGGCCCCTGCTTGCTTTAATTGTTAACCTTAACCCTGGAAGTATCCTGACAGGCTCCTCAGACGTTACCTCATTGCCGAGGCCGGCAATCGCACGGCAGGGCCGCCGTGGGGAGCATGGCGGCCAGACCGACACGAGAGACGTCACCGTGCCGTCTGCACGCCTCTGTGCGTCTGTCCTCTTTGGGTTGCATGCAGCGGCGACGATGGACTTTGCGCCGTGCTGATTTGCGTCCTGATAGCAGGAGCGCGGAAGGGAGGCCGAGGGCTGTGGCCTGTGCTGGTGTTGTACCTAGAGGTGGGGGGGAGGGGAAAAAAACAAATAAGATGGCCATCCGCCTGCTCGCTCACTCACCCTCCCTCGCCAGTGCCTCCTGACATTGTCTCCACGGCTCGGGCTGCATGGAAATGAACAGGAAGTGGCATCTCCCGGCCCTCCCTGAACGCCGCGATGGCAGGAAGGCCCCAAACGGGTCCGGTGACATGCCTCCGTCAAGACGACACACGCTTTCTGCTGTTGTCGGGGATTTCTTTTTTTTTTTTTCTTTCTTTTTCTTTTTTATATTTACTATGATCATCTTTCTTTTTTGCCGGGCCGACAGCAGCATTCGAAGAAAAAAGGCGAACTGCACATTATGATTTACGATTACGAGATTCGTTTGCTGATGTGTCATCCCGGGCTGTTATTTCGTTACGAGAACATATCAGTGCGCATCATTGTGGTTTTGTCGTAAAACAGGGGACAGTTTAAAGCGGCTAAGCCATTCCTTTAAGTTCCTTTTAATGCATACTTACAATATTGCATAAAAAAGTGGTTTTAAATGCAGAAGTGTGAGTCCCTTGTGTGGAAACAAGGAAATGGATTTGTTATTTAACAAAAAAACTAAAAAAAAAACAAACAAACAAACATCAAAATAATGTAACAACATAAGTCATTAAGTCAGTAAATCAGTACCATCCCCCCACATAAAAAAAACTCCCTACAAAAGAGTTTTTTTTTTTTTTTTTAACTGATGGAAAGTTATTCTGATTGAACTATGGGGTTTTCTGTACTGTGGCTAAAACAGTCAGTTGTCGTCATTTAGCTTAATATTGTATTGCAGTGGTTAAAACCTGTGTGACAGAATACTTCTATTCTGGTCTGTCACACCGTATCGTGTTTCCAGGCAGATGCGTTCAACACTGCCTTGTGTGATGCGGATCTTTCTGGACTCCCAAGGAGCACAACGTTTACGAAACGTCGGATAACCTTTTAGCTTAATGGCAAAGACCAATATATTCCAACTGTATCTTTTTGGGGAGTATCAGATGATGGAAGATGTTTTATTTAAAGACTCTTCCCGTTTCTGCACCACGAGGGCATCAAAAAAAAAAAACTTTGCAGAAATTGTTCTGTTTTTCTCTCCGATTCAGGAAGTCCAGTGAATCTAGACGTTAAAACATTCATAGCTGTTTTTTTTTTATTTACATTTTTGCGTAATCCCCATGGCCTCGTGGAAGGATGGGTGAGACTTAAATGTGGAAAAACGGTTAAGTGAAATCACATCTTCTGCTTTCTGCGGCATTTCAGCAGTGGCTAGGCAGTGCTGTGTATTTTAAATTGTTGTGTAGAGAAACATTTTGGCCATTAAGATGTTTTTTTATTTACCATAACCCAAATAAACATGGATTTTGATGCTAAGCCCAATCAGACTTCTCCTGACTTGACAGGTTTATAAAGGGGAGAAGGTATAGGTGGAAGGTGAAACCAGCTCAAGGAGGCAGGCTAGCAGGAAACGGATTGGTGTTGGTCTGTCCTCGTCTGCAGCCGCTGTCGAGTGCAGCTGTCTGTCTGCTTCTGTACTCCGACAGACAAGCTTTTTTTTTTTTTTCCTTTCTCTTTCATTTCTTGTGATTTGAATTTGATTTACAGAGAACATCTGCCTTTGGCAGGTGCGTGGGCTTCAGGGGTGGCTTGCCTGAATATCCGTGTCTGGGCAGCGAGTCCGGGCACGGAAAGCGAGGACCGGGAGGAGGCGGTGGCCAGCCCCGCAGACTCGAGCCGGGCCCAAGAGATGTGGAGCTCGAAGTATTAGTGACTGGCTCGAAGGCGGGATGTCCAGCAGGGGACGACGTTGTCCTCGGTCTCTCGACACGATGGACTTGGAGTTGACGAGAGGTCGGCAGCAGATCAGCATGGCTGCCTCCCCCTGACCACCCCCCCCCCCAGTTAATTCCTAAAAAGTGCCTTGGTAGCCCTTCCCATGGCTCGCTCCCGCGACCAGGCCACCGTGCAGCTGTGAGCATCTTCAACCCCCCCGTCCCCCGTCCCCAACACGGCCCAGTGCCTGAAAAACGGTTAATGCCGTTGACTGCAGTTTCGAAACGATCTCCACAATGACTCAGCAGCTGTAGAAATACTGAAAGTTAAGGGGAGGGAGGAGACGCAGAGTGAAAAAGAGAAGTCGCCTCGCATCAACATTTCCTCTTACGCAATACAAGCAGACAATAATTAACAATTAAATCTGTATTACTTTAGTGCAGTGAGACATTGACAGTGTTGCACCTCTTGGCCACTAGGATAGCACAAGCCAGCCCCCCAGCCCACACACACACACACACAGCTCAGAGAGATTACAGTCCCTGAAGCTCTTAAGGGTCTGGCTATGTTCCGATTGGTCTGACGAAGAAGCTTTTGTATATCACAGTACATCTTAATCTTAGTCTGCTGCGTTTGGGGGAAAATGCTTGTTTTTTGTCATGTGTTCATAGGCCTACAAAATGCTGAGGGCACTTCCTGCCACGGAGGCCAAGCTGCCTCATAAAGTCTGGGAATGTTGCGCAACCACCGTCTTCTGTTTCCTATTTAAAAAGAGCCCTGTTTGCAAATGGAAAGGCCATGTGGATATTGAGATCACGTTCACAAGCTTTAAATCGTCATTTACTTGTAGCCCTGGGCAGGCTTCGGGGGGGCAAACCCTGGATTGGGACTTTAAGTGCCTCTCACAGAAAGCAAAAATGAACCCAAATGTGAGAGAAGCTATTTTATTCATCAGCGCGGAAGCCAAATTGGTTCACTCTGTGACTTTTGGCCACAAGCATCACAAGGTTGCATGTTCTTTTAATTGAATTTTTCTTTTTGGAAAAAATGCAGAGAAACAAAAAAGACACTTTGTTGAGTTGTTTTTTTATTATTGTCGTTGTGTTGCCAACTTATCCTCTGAGTCGGTGACGGATTGGTCACAAATTGGTTATGAAATGCGTATTACTGCAAGTGCTGTCCCGTTTCTCCTGCTCCGATGGGAGCAGACATTCAGCTGCAAACGCAAAATTTGCTGCGTGGAAGGAATAGTGCAGCTTAAATCTAAATATCTGTGACCTGTCCAGTTTATTCCGTCGTAAGGGACATTGGTTTTAAGAATTCAAAAACCTCAAATGGTTCATTTGGAGCTGAAAAACACAGCCGTCCACCATAAATTGCGCGCCGATTGATTTGCTTGCAAGGAGCTGCCTTGCTGCTGCTTATACGGCGTCGATGTTATTAAAGAATAAACGAAGTAAACGCGCAGGGGCCGGTTTGCATATGCTTGCATTTTTTAAATCATAACTGATCTTTTTTTTAATGAAATCGGAGCAATTTATTCATGAGGGTTTGATAACCCCCCGCGATGTAAGACGGAATTAAAAAATCCTGGCGTTAGGAAATTTCCTTCATTGCGGATGTGCTCTCCAGAGTGCCTGCTTATCTTCATTAGAAATGCATATTCCTAACGTTTAATGAAAATCTGTTTAGTTTAAGGATATGCCGTGTCGGATACAGAAAGATAATTACTGGCTTTCTCCTCCCGCATGCAGATTTTACGTTTTCATGCATCCTCTTGATTAAACAAGGTTAGACTACCTAAAGAATGATGCATCCAGCGTAAAGCAACCCAACGCGGCGTTGCTGCTTCGCTACTTTAATGTCCTGACTTTACTCCGTTGTCCTTTTTTGAGCATGATGCAATTTGGCGTTAATCAGAGTGAAACGTGATAATGGAGTGCGCGTCTGATGCGATCATTGTTATTATTTGCTGGTTTACGAGCAGGAAATATTTTTTGATGTTTTCGTGGCGTGTGATCATTTATTAGATGTACAAGCTGTAAATGTGGAAACGAAAGTGCTTGGTTAATTAAGCAGGAGCGCTGACGTGTACCACCTGAGTCAAAACGGTACCTGGCATGTGTACAAGCAGACTTTTCACAGAAAGCAGGATATAATCTGCGAAGTCTTATGTATTTGTGGAAGGTCTAAATATAAACGTGTGAAGTCGTTCTGCCCTTTTTTGGAAAAACGGTTAGTTTACATTAGGGTAATTTTATAGTGTTTTTAAACGGGCTCGAGGGAGCGAAACGTGAACCTGGCTGAAAACACATGGCATTAAAAAACAGAATGAAAATAAAAGCGATATAAAATGTGGGGGTGACGAAGAAGAGGAAAAAGACAATGCCGCCGCCATTAGAGAAGCTTCTTGCTTATCTACCTTGAAATGTCAGTGCGGATTCCCCTGGTGAGAAGCGCTGGCAGCTGCGCTTCGTAGCGCCGGGGACGCGCCGGAACCGGGCGCCGCTCCTGCCCCCCCCGCTGCTTTGATGCAACAGATGACCCCGGCCGCCTAAAAACCGTGTGTCTGTGGCAAGTCAGCGGAAATAAGTGGCAAGTGCGGGGGGTATGAGGGCCAGCCATCAAAGCTCCGTGTTCCCCGAAAGCAGCGCACCGACCCGGGATACTGGCGCCCCCCAATTACCAAGTCAGGCTCGGTGCATATTTTATGTCGCTTTGTTTATGCTCTAAGCCCATGTACCTGCGATGAAATTAAGAATTTCATTTCCTTTCCAGTAACTTTCGATATTCATAACCGTTTTCTAAGCCTTTTTTCTGTTCTACGGCGTGACGCTGATTTTCTGTCATTTAAATTAGTACTAGGAAAATTAGTCCGGTGACTAATGACTGTTGATTAAAACGACAGAAGTTTATCACCCTCTTACTCAGTGGGACTTCGTTCTACACAGGCTGCAGCTAAATCAAGCCCCTTGGATTCCGTTCAGCTGTCTCATCCTTCCATTAAGTTTATTAATTGATTTCTGCATTGTTGGTTTAAGCTTAATAAATAACAAAACCGCATCATAAAAAATAGTGTTGGCAATCATTAAGGTATCCGGAGTATATTCTTTGTATAAATTTGGCTTTATGTGCTTTTTCAGTATGTCTTTTAGATCTTTAAAAGGTTTCTGAGGGTCTATGTTAAACAAAAAGGGTTTCTTTGAAGCGGCACTGGAGAGCATTTCAAAGCTGTCACAGTGCTGTGTGTGTGTGCGTGCGCGTTATTTATTTATTTATCCTTTTGTGGAGAATGCAGCAGGAGATGATGGAGCTGCTTGGAGAGATGGAGGGGGGGAGGGAGGGAGGTGTGTGGGGCCCAGGCTAGGTGATTGGCAGGTGAAGGTGATCCTCTTGCATGGCTTGAGCTTCCTGTTCTGCACTAGGGTCCCGGCCCTGTCCTCTCTGTGGCCCCAGAGCCTCCCCTGGCTCGATTCCAGGGATTCATTGGTTGCCCCCAGCACCTGCCAGTCAAGTCCACGGCGACACCCCCC
>JAODKK010000001.1:42073271-42085040 GCA_026774405.1 Petrocephalus microphthalmus | reverse complement strand
GATGGCCCTTGGCCTTGCCAGGATCCGCCTCCGTGTGTTGTCACGGAGAGCCAGCCGCCTCTTGCCGTCTCTCCCTCCCATCCTGTACTGCGTGATGTCATCCCGTTTCAGATTTCAGAATCCGTGTTCCCCAGCAGGGACTGCAGGGCTGTGTGTTAGTTGACTTTTGTGGAGTCTGCGTCCTAAATTTCCAGTTTTGTTTAATCTCTTTTCATTTTATTCTGGGGGCTTTTCCAGTGTGTTTTTGGGTATTTTCCAGTCGTGTAGAAACTTGTTTCGCTGTCTCTGTTCATTCCTTAACTCCGTATTATGTTTTTGGAGTCCACATCTGGCCTCGCTAAGGAGGAACGCTTCTGTTAGAGGGAAAAATAAACAGCGGATGGTTAAGATGCGAAGACGAGCATCTGCCTCCAGTTCACATCTAAGGCAGGACCTGCAGATCGGGCCCAATTCACTTTTGACAGATGTGATCCACGATGCGGTTTTGACAGACTCGGAACAAGTTGAATAGAAATGCCAATGTAAACAAGGAGGTATCTCTTCAAATGAAAAAATGATGTGGTATTATTACCAGAGAGGTTGATTCGGTGGAGAGATTGAGTCCGGGCCTGACAGGAGATTGCAAAGCGGCAGCCCAGTTTGTGAGGCTGGTGCGGTGAACGTGGGCCCATGTCACTCTGAGTGGTTCTGTGTTGCAGCGGGGGAAAATTCTGTGCTTTTGGTTTGACGTGTGGTACATATGTGCAAATGAGTGTTTAATGCCTCTGAAGCTTTCCCCTGATTTTGTACGCATCACAGTGCATATTCTTGGTAAGCTGGGTCTCACAATAGCGAAACAATTGTAGATAAAACCTAAATAAATCCTTTGGGCTTTATTCCCCTCGTTGGTCCAGATGGTGCCGGTGCTTCCGGGACCTCTCCGGGAACCTCCTGAATTTTGCTTCATCTCGCTGACTGAATCCTGAAACCATGACTTGCAATTTACACCCTTGGTTTCCTCACCAAACTACAGCAACCACGAAACGTTGAGCCCAATCCCGCTCTGCTCTGTCCTGGCCTCCGCAGTATCCAGTGGCGGCGTTTTAGGTGGAACATGAGATCTGTGCCGTTTTGGCACTAGGGGAAGACCGAGGTGTGCTGGGGACCTGATGAAAAATGGTTCCCAGCACTGCAGCGCTGCCCCGCGGCCTCTTTATTCACACCCTCTTTATTCACACCTGGACCTGGAGCTGGTTGTCTCTCCCGATGATGTCATACTCCTGACCTCAGGTCCGGAGCTCCAGCCGTCTGCAGTCGGCCGGCGAGGTGCAGATGGCAGCGTGGGCTCTCGATAACGCCCTTCTTGCTTTACGGGCGTCACCTCCAGCAGGACCTGTATGTGGCATGATGCCGCGCGGCGCATTTACACGGGGGCGTGTTAAGGTACAAGATCACCATTCTGGCAGGGCAGCGTCCAAGTCGCCTGTCTTCCTCAACCGCGACTCGTCGGCGAGGGTCATGTGCCGAGCAGAATGCGGCAGACAGCCCCAGGACACATAATTTTAATATTTACCCCCCACCCCCCCTCAAGCGTTAGTCAGCGATGAACCTGTAGCTTCATGGCACCTGATGGAAAATGACAAAGCTAGCAAGCTTGTTTACGGGAGATGTGAAAGACAGGAATAATGCTCTCGGGCATGTTGTCTTTCATTTGGCAGGATAACCTTTACACAGCCAAGTCTCATGTTTAATTTGTAACCAGTTTCCTAATCACACAAGCATTCCTTACAAGTGCTAGGTATGCTGATTTTTATTTTTTTTTTCCTTACACTTGTGCAAACTGTTTTCGACACTAGTTCTTCGGACGTGTTGGAGCAGGACGCCCTTTTAATACTCTTAATTTTTGAGACGTAATGCAAATTCGTTGCCTTATTTTTCTTTTAAATGGATTGCAAGTTCAAACCTCCCCCTCCAGTTGTATAACTTGCTCTGTAATCAGCGGTACAACAGAAAAAGCAATTATCATTTGTTTTGCAAAGAAAAACGTCAAACGAAATTAGTTTTCTTCCCCCTTCACATTAAAACCAGCATGCCACAGGTTTTTTTTTTTATTTCTATTTTAATTTTAAAAGAACCTGACAAAATGCGTAACTTTACTGCCATTAATACATGACAACATTTAATAAAAGTTATGAAAACAAACTAAATTGGATATTTGATTGCAGGAGGTTCCTCGTTGAATAACTAATACTGCTAATTTCCCGTGAGTCTTGCGATTACACTCATTCTTGTGGCGTGTATTTAGCGTGACCCCGCTAGAAATGTCAAGTCCAACACTGGCGAGGATCGAGCAGGTGATGAAGTGGTGGAACCCTACAGAAAACTTGCAGACAACAGTCTCCTGGGCATCAGCTAAAAGCTAAGCCAAGCACACTGGATGCCCGTCTGAGCCATCATTATCCCAGGGAGGAAAGAAATGGCCGGTTTCTCTGCTTTTGTCTCGCGTATGAGTCGTCGTCGCAGCTGAAAAGGCGCACGCAATCAGCCCGCTCGGGCGTCCCGCCTCTCTCCGGGACCATCGCTCCCAGCCCCCACATCGCTACAATCTCTCCTGTTACACAAGCAGGGAAAAACATCCCTCATTTATCTGCGAGATATTTATTGATTTAGAGCATGTGAAAATTTGATGACTCTTCTATTATTATTGTGAGGGGTGTTGGGAAACCAGTCCGCGCTGGGTTAGAGTATCACAGCACAGTGAGACGGATGAACATCACTGGTATTATAAACAAACTGGATATATATTGAAATAACTAATGCGGATTGATATGACATTTGGGTAGTGTATTTTTTTTCCCCCATCTTAAATGTTTTGAATATCCACCCACCCAGCCATCCATCAATCTGCTGTCTTATCGCTCATCCTGGTTTTGGGTGACTTGAGGTTTCTACATACATGCACACACCACACAAACACACACACATATCTACACGTATACAATGCATGAACAGAAATACCATAAGCTTTTTTTGTAATTCAATAGTTTTATACGGTGGAATGCAATCCCACGCTTGCAGGAATTTTAATTATTATTCCCACTGAGCTGGTATTTTTTTTTGGGGGTGGGGGGAGGGATGTGTGTATTGGAACTGTGGACACTGGAATATGATCTTAGTTATTTCTTAGTTAATCCTTATAAAACACCTGATAATTATTGTATAGCTTTGGGGGGGGGGCATTAAGCAAATGACTTAGGAGTAGAGCAAAGGAAAGAGGAAGATGTGTGTAATGTTTGGGAGTAACGGAGTGTAATTACCTCTAACAAGCGGCGGCCTGTCGCTCCGTCATCCCCCAGCGTTCAGAAAGCTGCATATTAACGAGGATGCGAGCCCTCCTCACAGGCTCGCTCCTATAATGGGGTTTTCTAAATATATCCCGTTAAGGGCAGATCTGAATTTGCCGCCACCGCTGCCCGTAATGAAGAAGAAAATTGGCTTCTGGAGAGGAGAGGAGGGCGCCGGCTTTCTCGCTGTCCACCGAGATGCTTCCTCCTGTTTGTTCCCCACCCCCGTGTGGAGTTCAGTTCAGGAGAATCCAGACAGAAGGAAAAACCCCACCGCCCATGATGGGAACTCTCCCCTTTCTGTGTTTGCAGCCATAGCTGAAGAGGAACACATTTATTTGCATTTCCTTAGTGATGCATCAAACCCCTGGTAGATAATGGGTGGAAATACCTCTGGAATGATTTCACTATGATTTGTTCTGAAGAGCGGGAGTTTGGGGTTTGGCCTCTGGATCCACTTGTTACTCATCAAACGGCCCTAAAGAAGAGATCTGAGAGAGGGTGGTTGAGATTTGTAACGCACGATGACCCGGCCTTCCGGCTCCCGAAACTCATAATCGCATATCCCGCAAAAGGTGGCCCCTTTAATCGCCGTGTTCAATATCGTGCTGGAAAAACAAGCTTTAGGAATGGGACAGAGGACTGGCGGACGGACACACCGCCCCTGCCTTTCACGGGGGCGTGTGTTTTATGAGTAATGCTCCCATTGAAGGTTCCGGAAAGCCGGCAGTCCTGGTGACGCGGCAGCCATGGCCGACGCCGAGGCCTTACTGGGGATCAGTTACCAGCAATTCGCCCAGGGCACGCACCCTTCTTCCTGCTCACCACGTGTCTGTCACATTAAACCATCTCATTCTTTGAAATGGATTGTACCCCCCCGCCCAAAACTCCGCTTTCATCCATGCTAACTTAATTTTCTACACCTCTCTGCTCCGCACTGAATTATTCTCTCTCTGTGAAGCCTTAGACATATACCCCATGCCAAACATCCGCCTCATACTGCTCCCTTTTCTCTGTAAGTCATTTCTCCATGTGTGTGTGGGCTCTTATCACAGTGTGAACACAGTAGGGCTGTTGTGTCACGCCTGATCTCTTACCAGCTATGCATGTGACTCCTTGTAGGCCTTTTACTTGGAACCAGTTTGGCCTGGAATCTCCTGCTCTGTCCAGGGAAAGGCTCTTTTTATGTTGATTCAATTAGTAATTAAAGATATCTGTTAAACTGCTCGTCACCTGTCAACTGGGCTGCCAAAGGTACATCGGTCTGTCCATCCTTCTATCCGTTCTACTAACCAGTTATCCTGTTTTTTTTTAAATTTTTTTATGGGGGGCCAGGAGCCTATCCCAGGCGGTATAGGACATAAGGCTGGGGTACACCTTCGATGGGAATGCCAGTCTGTCACTGGGCACATAAACACCCACACATACAGTCCAATCCTCTTAGAAGTCTAGGATGGAGCAATACATGGCAAAACTGCGTTTACTTGTGTTAAATACTGCTATATTTTACAAATGTGGGGGATACGTTAGGGGCAGCAGGGTGGTGTAGTGGTTAGTACTGCTGCCTCACACCTCTAGGACCCATGTTTGAGTCTCCGCCATGGCTCTGTGTGTGTGTGGAGTTTGAATGTTCTCCCCGTGTCATCGCAATTCCCCCCCCCCACAGTCAGAAAACATGCTAAGGTTAACTGGAGTACCAATTTCCCTACAGCTGTTAGTGTGTGGTGTATCAGTGCGCCCTGCGATGGGTTGGTGCCCCATCCTGGGTTGTTCCCTACCTTGCACCTGTAGCCTCCAGGACAGGCTCTGGATTTCCTATGACCCTGAATAGGATAGGCTGGTTAAAGAAAAAGGAGGGATGGGGAAAACTTTACAATTTTTGCTTGATCGCAATTTGTTGATTATGAAGAGAGGCATAAAATAAGCCACCCTGTGAACTGGGTTTGCTTGTCAGTGGTTTGGCCCATGGCCAAACTTCCTGAAATTGGTTTTACTGGTTCTGAGAATTCCGGTCACCGCCATTGTCGAAATGCTTCGAGGAGGCATGGCGGTCTCCCCTATGCTATCGACACCGAAGTGAACCAACTGGATTGCTTTCCTCGTGGTGTGAAGCGTGACCAGGTGTCAAAATCAATACCGTTGTTTACTGCAGATGCTAACCGTACCTGGAAAAATGAACACAATGTGTGATATCTGGTTAGAGGGATGCAGTATCACAACCTGTCTTGCAGGGATTCCTTTAAATGTTTGGTGTATGTGGGGGCAGTGTCTCTGTCACTGCAGTAGCCACGTACCTTGCAAGCCCCCTTCTCTTGTCCTGTCCCCCCCCCACCGTATGGTGTCTCACTATTAGGCTTGTTAATCATTGTCCTGAGTCAGGGAAGTCAATGGTCTTAAGTAGTCATTTCAGGAGATGGGCTTTTCTTTCAGGATGTCAGATGGAAAGAGTTCTGATATTGGGGGGCGGGGGGGGTTGGCATTTTGGTGAACGGGCGCCTTGTCAGGAACCTTTGAAAAATGCCTGTAAAAGGGAAGCGGTCTCTGTTTTCTGCACTCCTGAAGCCAGGCCCGATGGCACACGTGAGATCGAAACCCGTTAAATAACCTAACGCGACTTGCTGAGGTGGTGGAACTGGTTCCTTTGATTTAAAAACTATTTCTAAAGCGTTACGGACACACTGCCTGCATTGTCCCTGTGAAATTCTACTGTGTCATTGTCTGTTAGCCTCAAATATCATCATCCTCGTTATCATCTTCGTTATCTTCTTCATACTGTATATCTCCAGGTGAGGGCAGTACGCCAAGTGGATCACACCAGATCTCTCTGTATCTGAGGTCGCAGATTCTAGCACATTCTGGGAGATCCCCCAGCTGCTGGACGACAGAACCTCTTTGGAGCATCGTGGGCCTGTCCGTCCTGCAGGGTTCACAACTTCGCCAGCGAATCATTAGAGGTCGCTAATGAGCGCATGACGCTTTTGCTTCCTCATCCTTAATTAAGATCATGCTTTTCTATTAATGTCTCCAGCTCTCTGCTGCAGATCCCTGTAGCCGGCAGTGGTGCAGTTATTTGTCCTTTGTGACAAAGGCCCTGCTAATTGTGTTTAGTGGGATTAGGATGGTGGGGGTGGGGGGCGGTGGTGATTTGTGAAGGTAAATGGATGCTGCCGGTGTCACCAGGCAACCACGCTGAGCGGCCGCCCTGGCAGACTTGGCGCTTCAGGAGGTCGGACAAGTAGAAATAGTGTCCGGGAGGCGGGGGAGGGGGGGGGGTGGAGTGTAGGTCATCATGCGGCCATTAGGGGGTGCCGCCGAGTCACGTGATCAAGCACTGCGTCTCCTCTTCACTTTGTGGGGGGCAGTGAGTCTTAGTTTCATTTTTGTGTTTGTTTACTTATCTGGATACATTTTTAATGTATATTTTTAATACGCACATATGATCACCCCATTGGCACCAGGGTGGGCGGTACAGGGGTGTAAGCAGGCCCAACTGGGTGGTGTGTTTGGGGGAGGGATCACGTGGCAGTTCCCTGACTTTGAATGGGGTCACGGCCCTCCATATAATACGCCTTCCATTAGTCGGAAAAGACATTGTGTCTGCACTCTGATTACTGCTGATCCGTGCTGATGACTCTGTTGCGGGATTATCGCTGTCGGCATCGGCCATCTGTTACAGAGGCGGATAATAAGGAAGCCCAGCCGGCCGCACTTGGAATACGACAAAAATAAAATAATAATAAAAGATCCCCACGTCAAGCACAGCGTGCAGAGGTGTGACATTTACCCTATAAGCAGCCACATAATGCTCCCTTGGCATTTACGCAATCAGTGGCATTTCATGTGTGTAACATGTTGCCACACTCCCGAAAGAAAAAAAAAAAAAAAAAAAAAAAAAACAGATGCTAATATCGACAGTATTTTCTTGGGGGGTGGGATCTTTTCACTGTATGGCAGCTGCAGTGTGTTATTGTGTTTGGAGTAATATTTGTCGACATGACTTTGACTCCAGTGGACTTGCGCGCCCAATAAATCATTCCTACTCCATTAGCATCGCCCCCCCCACCCCCTGCAGACCACTGTTTGTAATGGTTCCACTGCGTGTTCCGTGCCCCGCATGCTGTCAGTGACTCAAGATTGGTTGCACGCCCAAGTCAAATTTAATTTAACCGCTTGCGAAGATTATACATCATGCAGTATAGCTACTACTGTGCCGTGATGTTAATTACCGTTACAATCAAGCTAATTCTGATGCTAAACCCATTTTAATTCCTGATAATTAAGCCAATCGGCTCCTTAAATACCGAAATGCATTATTATTGTAATTTACTGTTGTGTGTGATTTTCCCCCCAGTCATATTTGTGTCTTAAGGCTCTTCTGGGTTTCTGAAATATGTCTGAAAGCACCTACTTATTTCTGCAGCCCTCCCAGCTACTGGGGGGGATTTTTTTTCTTTTCGAGAGAGAGAGAGAGAGAGAACTGGGGAGCCGAAAAAAACGGATTTGATTTCAAATGGAGTGAAAATAAGTTGCTCAAGAAGAAATAATTTCCTCATGACTTAACTCAGTGTGTGCGGCCTGTTGAGAAATCCCCGGGAATTGTTAAGGTGTGCAGAGATGTTTTTGTGAATGTGTACACATGTGGATATTGAAATTTATTTTTTTTCTCTTGCATGTCTTTGCTTTTTTTTTCATATTTACACAGTTTTTCCCCCTGATTTCTTTAGCACCTGTCCGTTGCATAGCAGACATTGGCTCACTGACATGGCGTAATCTGATTGGTTGCAACAGCACGACTTCATATCGGGTCCAATTGGCCCAGGCCTGATCTGCAGGGAGGAGACGGGCTGCTCCTAGCGTGTTCTCTGCCTGGTGTGGGAGCTGTTACTTGATATTCACGGGACGGTTCCGTCTCCCAGATTTAATCAGCTCCTGCTGTAGAGGGCAGTTGCGGGGGGAGGTTTAGAAATTGTTTAGGCATATTGATATGATAACAAAGCCAGCGGAGCTGTACGGGAAGATCTGGGATTGCATCTTGATTTAGGGTTTGGGATACAGTTTGGGTAAACGCTGATGGATGTGAAGGAAACGGTGTAGAATATGAAGTACTGGCTCAAAAATCAAATTGACGATAGAAACATGGTAGTCATGTTGGGGCTTAATTTGAGTGCTGAGCAGGTGTGTGTGTGTGTGTGTGTGTGTGTGTGTGGGAGGGGGTCCATTCACCAGAAGACGTTGTTGTCCTGGTCTGTATATAATGACTGGTCGCTGTCATGGCAGGTCAGACAGGCCTTTGAGTCCCCCTCCCCCTGTGTTTTAGCATATTGTCTTTGCAGAAAGTTGCATCCAGTCATGGCAAACTGCTAGCGCTAAGTGCTGCGACCTCACAGGGTACCCCAGGCATGAAGCATGGCTCTCGGTAGGCTGTGTGTGTGTGTGTGTGTGTGTGTGTGTGTGTGTGTGTGTGTGTGTGTGTGTGTGCGTGTGCGTGCGTGTGCCTGTGTGTGTTCGCCCCTCTCCCCTCTCCATCTCCTAAATGCGCTGATTGGATTGTGCTTGACAGATATGGAGCCAGGGGAGCGGCCTCCGTCCTCCGTGCACAGCGTCCCCCCCGCAGCCGCCTCCTCCCTGGCCCCCTCCTCCAAGCCCAGCCTGGCCCCCGCCGCCCTCGGCTCCCCCCTCAACACCTGCGGTAAGGACAAACCCCCCACCACCGTCTCAGACTTGTGGCCCGCGGACTTCAATGTGCTATTAAACAGGCTGTGTCCTAACCCGGGCTTTGTAAACAAACCGTGAGCATCCTCAGAAGCGACACCTTCTTAGAACGACACACAGATTTATATATATATATATATATATATATATAAAATGTGTGTGTGTGTGTGTGTACATATGCATTATATAATGTGTACATGTAAAATACACATATAATACTTACATATTTAGTTGATTTTCCAAAAGAAGATAACCACTGGGCTTAGATAACAAGACTTGCTTCAGACATCTTCGTGACTCTCGTCTCTAGCGGATTTCTCGGGTTAAAAATATTTCAATATTTTGGTTAAATTGTCATTTTTCTAAGACGCCGAGGAGCATCTTCCCGCTGTTAATTACGTGGGTACGACTCGGCCCGAGCACGTACCTTCGTCCCACTTTTCTGACAGCTGGGGGTGGAAATTGAAAAGCTGTCGCATTAATGAATACCAAACAATTAAAAGAGAAAAAAAAGAAAAGATAGGAGAGGCGCGAGCGGGTGAGAGCGCGCGCGAGCGCCTTTTGTGC
Source organism: Petrocephalus microphthalmus (assembly GCA_026774405.1). Taxonomy (NCBI): domain Eukaryota; kingdom Metazoa; phylum Chordata; class Actinopteri; order Osteoglossiformes; family Mormyridae; genus Petrocephalus; species Petrocephalus microphthalmus. The sequence continues at coordinate 42,075,438 of JAODKK010000001.1, read as the reverse complement.
GGCGTGCGCCCTCGCGGCTGTCTCGCGCCGGCCCCGCGGGCTCCGTCAGCGCGTGGCCGCTCCTGTCCGCCGTTCCCCCCGAATACTAATCGCGGCCGTGGCCATTATGCGGCGAGCGCCACTCCAGCCTAAGCCGTCAGATCACCCTGACCAGAAAATAACATGCAAATTTCCAAACTCTGATTTATTTTCCCCCCCTCCTTTCCTTCTCATCCCATCCCCTCTATAATATGGAAAGCCAAAAAACATATCCTGTATCCCCCCTCGCACAATGAATAACCCATTAGCGCCGCGCTCATGCATTATGCATTTTAGCCCGCGCTCTGTACGTGTTCTCTGATTTTTCTAGATAAGCTGTTTTCGGGTTTTTTTTTCTGCCTCTGAATTAAATGCCAAGGAACACTGCCGACTCGGGGGTTATATTGAAGATTTTAAAAGTAAAGCAGATTGAGTTATTCCTCCTCTGATATTTCCCCTTTTTGAACAGCACTATATAAATACTCCCACTCAGATGTTTATAACGCTTCCCGGCTTCGTTTCAGTGACTGAATCATTCCCTAACGTTACCTGAACTCTTTGCAATACAAACACATTTCTCTTCACGGCACCACCTCGTGTTTGTGCGGCGGCAAATTCAGGTCCTTACAGCCTTATAAAAAATAGTTTAATCTGTAATTCAATTCAGACTCAAGTATTCAAAATAAATAGACTTTATAAGGGCAATCCTCTCTGCTCTCCTGCCACATTTATACACCAACTGTCCAGCACAAGTACCCCATGAATGCATAATTTATTACTTTAAGTCTTACTTGCTACCTTTTATGGGTAATTTTCACCTGTTTTAGAAGCAACTTGAAACATAATAATAAATAACAAATAATAGATAAAACAATTCCTTTACTAGGCTGAAATCCTTTTTATGTTCCCTAAATGCTATTACGTTGCAGTTCTAGTCCTCGAATAGTCTTATTAGGTTTTTGTTTTGTTAGAAGTTGAGTGGCTCCTGCCCCAGTACTGCTTACACTTAAACGTTGAACGTACCTGAACGTTCATTGGAAGCTCAGTGTAGCTGCATTTAATGCCAGTTTGACTCCTTGACAGCACATATGTTTGCGGTGTGCTATTTGCCTCATTTGCACGTTGCTTTGGCGTCTGTTAAGCATGTAAAATGTAAATGCAACGTAAATAATCCCTGCACCAGTTGTGTGGGTCACGACCTCTAGGAAGGGATTAACCCTGCCACTTGAGTCATTCTTTAAATCTTAGTTCTGAAAATGGCAAGCCGTAGAATACAGATATTTTTGATTAAGGGGAGGAGGATTTTTTTGGTCTTGATTGTTTTAAGTTTACAATTGTGTATGGAACAACGTGTCCAACTTCATAATCTTCTAAGATAAAAAAAAGCAGTCAAATCCAACAACAATTTGTATGTCTAGTCTCCAGACCCTTCCAAAGTCCTGATTGCAAACTTCCAAATAGAACAAAGCTATTAGCCAGTTTTAGATGCATATCCTCTGACAAATATGTATCATCCCCATGTCATTTGTGTATGTTTGTTTTTTAAATATTGCTCATTTTGTTTTGGGAGGTATCTAATTTTTTATATTATCGTAGAGTATTTTGACTGTAGTTTCAAAAGCAACCCTATTCCAGTATCTTTGCAATAATTCCCTGGGGCTAAGTGGTGTTCTCCATGAAACACGTCTGGATAATTTTGTCACCAAGAGTTCAAAATTCTGCATGATACTGTCTCACCGTAATAATGCTCAAGCCTACACTCACTTCTCTAAGCTAGACGTGTACTCATCTGAAATTTTTTGTAACAATTTTCAATTTCCTCTTAAAGCATTTAACAGTGCTGTAATTTCCTTTGTACAATGCATTATCATCTTGGGCGATTAATGGATACAAGAATAGAAACTGTAAAATTTCCAGTGTACCTCATTCTAAAAAGGTTACACTTGATATACATGAAATGCAGAGGATTAATAATGTGAAATGTTTTCTTTTGCTAATACAATTCCCACATTGGAGAAATATGATTATGCAATCTGCAGTCTTATTTCTAGGGGGCAAAATATCATCATGTTGACCTAACAAAAACCATGCTGTAAATGACAGATATTTACATCATCACCAGAAAGCGATAAATTAGTGGCTTGTACAA
>JAODKK010000001.1:42054022-42066337 GCA_026774405.1 Petrocephalus microphthalmus | reverse complement strand
AGCCCCTCCCACTGACGGCCTCCCCCAAGCCCATCTCCCTCTCCAGTTCACCTAAGCCCCTCTCTCTTTCCAACTCGCCCAGGCCTCTGTCACTCTCCCCCCCTCCCAAACTCAAACTGTTACCCCCCTCCCCAAAGCCTCCAGCTCTCTCCCCCGACGGTATGAAGATGACTCCAAGGAACCTCATGGATGACTCGGTCTCACAGATCAGTGAATTCAGACTAAAGCAGGTATGTGGCTCCCAAATGACAGCCTTTTGTGTGTCATTGCATCTAGGCATGTCAACAAAACTATGCTCTTTTCATGCCTGAACTTTGAATATATAGCTAATAGTAAAGGTGTTTAATAATGTCAGTTATTACAATAATGGGGGAAAAAATCTATCAGCCTTTCTCATTTAAATGAAGTGTTACATTTTTACATTTATTATTGTTATCATTATGATTGTTATTTTTTATTATTAGTATTAGTAGTATGAGGCAGATCTTTGCATAGTGGAATTCCCGTATCTACCCTTTACAGATTAATTTTGTTTGTTTTTTTTTGTGACATTGGCCTGCTCTTTAATGATTTATGCTGGTTCTAATTAACTGTAGAATGTCAAAATTACACGGTTTGACTTCATGTCATCATGATGGGCGTTACAGGAATAACCCCTATTAAGTATGAAAACATCAAACCTTTGGAGATGAATAGCTCTTCATATCCATTTAAAAGAAACTTCGAACTAAGAGTGAATATTGAAAAATATTGGTGAAATCAATACAAACACTGTTTCTTTACCTCCTTCTCAGAAAATTCAATTTATAATTGGATTAGACCACTGTGGTAAATGTTTTCCCCGACGTCATGCGTGGAATATAATCGGGTCGCCTAAATTAAATGTTCATCCGTTTACAGTTCGACATTACGGAGAATACAGGTCTCTACAGTTATTTTGCGATAAAGGAGAGAAATGCAGGATGCAATTTCACAGTGATGAGAATTTTAAAACCTCGCCTGCCATTTTGATGAGCTGAATTTATGCAAATGGGAACCCTGCGTGGATCATAATTATTGTGTCAAAAAAAATTAGTATTTATAATTTAGTTATTGCGGCTTGCGGAGTCCCTTTTTGAATATTTTCACAGTTCGCTGTTGTCTTTTCATATTTTATGTCTGTAATTACTTACTCAGTGACTGTCATTGTTTCTGACACACAAATCTTAAAAGGTCAGTCAGGTTTCTCAACGCGGAACGAGATGTCTGGAGGGCCCCCGTCTGCTGTTTGATTCTGTTGGTAGTGCTCTCTGGCTGGGTCGCCAGAGCAGGCAAGCAGTTAACTCTGCTGAAGCTTTAGGAATCTAGTTATCAAAAAGGAAATAAAAGCAACACCAGCCCCCCCCCCAACAACCATCACCACCACAAATTTTATTTTATTCTTGCCGGATTGGGCAAGTCCAAGTTTAATTGTGTGCATAATGACCACAATGAATAAGGCTGTATATTGGTATTAACAATGTGATCCTGGTACTTTTTAAAAAATTTTATATAAATGAGGATTTTTTTTTATTTTTATAAACAGTCAATTCCAGTGCACCGTACATCCCAGACATTCTTTTAACTGCATACCCTGTAAGATCTTCGACTCCAAAGTGCGTGACTGTTTTGCTCATTAACTTCAGGAATTATGCGTAATGTCGTTATCTGAGTTTTAATATACACTGCATAGATAAACTAATTTATGCAGTATTGGTTAATACGAGTCTGGAATTTATTATTTTACTTTTGTAGTCAATTTCTGGCTAATAATTGGACATAATTACTTTGTATTGTACTTCGCCACCTGCTTTCGCCATCTGCATTAATGTAAAATGACAGCTAATGTAATTATTTTTTTTCTCCCTTTTCCTTTTTCCCTTACCGCTTCAGCCTTTCCATTCCCAGGAACATTTCAAGACGATGTTCCCAGTGCATCTGAAGAAGCAGCGGGAGCCCAACAAGACCCAGAAGAACGCGGCGTCGGTACCGTCGCTGTCATCTCTGCCCCCTCCCAAACTCTCCCCTGAGGCCCCAGGCAGCCGCAAACTGGCCCCCCAACACGGAAGCCACTCCAACCTGTTCCTCTCCAGCACCCTTCTCGGACACCACCACCCAAACGGTGTCATCCAAAGCGCCATTCAGGAAGCCCCCCTGGCCCTCATCACCAAGCCCCATGGCCTGGTCAAGACCCCCGACAAGCCGCCGCTCGCCGCTGCTGGCGTGCCCCCCTTCTCCACACCCGTCAACCTGAGCATGGGCGCCAAGAGCCACGTGGCCGTCTCGATGGTGTCCACAAGGCCTTCTACCTCACCCGGTCTGGCCCACGTGCAAGGGAAGAACAGGGCCCCCAAATCGATACTCACAGGTAGAGGGGCGAGCCAGAGTCACCTGGTTCAGTCTCTGGTGGATCTCTTCCGGGGGACCGAGTCAGACATCCCCAGCAGCAAAGATTCTGATGACTCCATCGAAGATGAGGATGACGAGGAAGAGGAGGAGGAAGAGGAAGACGACGAGGAGGACTCCGATGACAGTCCGTCAGGTGAGTGTGCCTTAGCAAATCAAGCTGTTCCTTGGTCCTGATTGGTTTAGCAGTATCACACTGTCTAAATCATCACAAATGGTAAGACGAAGTGAAACCGTGTCTTGGTGCAGACTCTGAAAGCAACTTTGGGAGTGACTCGGAAGGCTCCGAGGATGACGTGAAGGAGCACAATGAGACAGGGACCGACACTGAAGGGGAGAAAATGCCCCCGACGCTCACCAAGAGTACCTCCTTACTGAACACCTCCGCTGACCTCGCGGGCAGCAGCTCCCCCCTCAACCTCCAAGTCGTCAAGTCTCCTGACGCGGTGGCTTCCACCCTATTGGCTGGGTCTGGAGGCCCGGCCTATCACAGCGCTCCCTCTTCATCGTTCGCTCTCTGTACTCCTCCAGGTAATGGCAGGTTTTGCTGTTGTATCTAGCTGATGTTCAACCATAGAGATGGAGGCCATGATCCTGGCATGGTTAGAATGAGCTCCCAACAGGTAAAACCTGGAAACTGGCACAGGTTAAATTTAATAAGCCAGGATGTTTTATTTTGATACCAAATGAAGACAAAAATTTCAAGTCATTAACTTTAAAGTTTGTTGAGACATAGCGTCTGGGGTATCCTCTGACCGGATTAGTGGGCTCACTCATTTCCGCAGTCGGCTTCAAGCAGAAAAACTAAGAGTGGAATTGACCAATATTTTTGGCCAAACAGTTGAAAAAATTGTTGCATTCCAGTGCTAGTACTTGTTTATTGCACAGTCATAGGGTGGAAAAAATGAAGAATTATCCTTATTTTCTCGAACTATATAAAGTGGCATTTCTGGACAGAGAAATGATGAGTTGAATCTGATTGGGGCAGCTTTTACACATTTCTTCCAATCAATGCACTTGCCTGCCTGTGCCTATTAGAGCAGATGCTTTGGAGTCTTCGCACCTGAAAAGAGTGGGTTTGCAATCACCTTTGCCAATCGGAAGAACTCCGCCATCACTTTCAGCATGTCAGAAAACAAGACCAAACTGGACTTTTCCACTGACCCACACTGACAGAGTACAATTAATTTATTCAGCAGACCCTTTCATCCACAATGACATGCCGTTGAAAGCGGGATCAGACAGTGTCCCTGTAGCAGACGGGGGCTATGTGCCTTGCTCAGTGGCTCAATGATGAAATCACTCAGCTGACTCTTGGATCTGAACCAGGGATCTTCTGATCACAAGCATGGCGTCCTAACGTGCTGAGCCACAAACTGGCTGAGATTGTGCATAAACCCCACCCGTTCATGTCACGAGTTACCCAATCACTGAAGCCGCCGTCATGGTTCCCAACAACCCCATGTCTTCCAAATTTGAAACCGTTGGGGCTCATCCTTTGCACAGATTGTGCTTGATTCTCTTTTTCTGTGCTGGGGCACATCGGAATGCTGTATGGGATAAGTGTTTAAATCAAGCAAACGCTTGATTTTTTTCATGGCTTCTGAACACCATGTGGATTATGGATTAAGCTTTAATTGGCTGTCAGTTTGGAATCTATACATGTTTTGTGAGAAAGACACCATTAAACGGCCAAGAGGTTGCAGCTAACAGAAGCAGAGTGATTCAGATTATTCTGGTGAGAGAGTTAATGTGCAAATCTTCCTGTATAATTTGGAAATGATGTGCTTTAGTATAAATGAAGGTGGGAGGTGTTATCCACCAGAAGTTGAACTATATCACAAGCAGTTGCTTTAAAAATGGTCCCATAGATGTCTTGTTTCCACCAATGCAGTCAGAGCTGGTGCCAGACTTACCCAATCTGGAACTAGTTCTGCGTTTCCACGGCAAAGTAACAACTCCAGCACGGTACCACCAAAAAGCTGGTCTCAGAATTTGCAACCACAGCGACAGTGGGATGGGCAATCTCATCCGAACCTTCCACATACCCAGGAAATTCAACCCATAACTGATATTGTTTTGTCTAATATCGCTGATGCCAGCAGTGAAACAACTTGCCAGCTCATTAACAAAATCATGTCACATCGCCATGCTATGAAAGATCAATCTGTTGGGCAGATTTAGTAATAAATTATAAACGTGTCGCAGGTCAAATATAAAATATTCTGGTGCTTGAGTGGCGAAGAGACCGTGAGGTGGACGGCAAAGTTCACTTTTTAGCGGACTCTTTTATGGCATGATCCTTAAAAGGACAGCGATAAAACAGCAGGCAACAAATTAACTCATGCACACAGACGGGGAGCCTTTAAGGTGAGGATACAGGTAATAGAGACTGGGGGCAACAAGTTATACTCTGAAAATTTTTTCTTTTTTTTTCTTTTCCCCAGTTGGGCAGCTTAGAAAACTGCTTAGAAAACAGCTTAGGAAAATAATCTGAAACAGATCAAAATAAACCTAAAAGATGGAATGCATATGAACCTTACTTCACTCTCACTTCTGCCCCCCCCCCCCCACAGGATCTGCGAAGCGACGACGAGTGGTAGATGAGCGGGAGCTGCAGATACCTCTCGATTTAGGGTATGCTACCGTATGTTACCATGGAGCTCAAATCCCCCCCATGGCCTGTCTGACTCCTTTCGATAGCCTCCATTGTGTTGGTGGAGCAGGTACCGTGGTGGGTGTTTGACACCGGCACACCGGCAGTACTCCCCAGGTGTCAGGATTCCAGAGTTCCTTGTGATCATGTCTCATAAGTAGGCCTTTACTTCTTTGAGGAACATCTTGCAAGTATGTCAACCTGACCTTGTGCGTGAAGCAAGAGAGCCAGGCCGTAGACTACAGCCAACATCAGTCGGCACGGGCCTAGGATATTAGCAGTGGGATGTTTTTCTCCATCCCTTTATAGGCGGCAGACAGCTTTTATTCAGCACCTAAGTGCATTGAAGCCCCGCGGCGTTTCATGTTGAGTGATTGTTTGATTTCCGGAGCCCTAGGTGAAGATGTTCTGCAGAACTTCACTCAGATGACTTTCATTACCAGTAAAGTTATGGGTCAAACAGGTACAATGATGGCTGGTCTCCCAGGCTGGGCAGCACAGGGGCCATTGCGATGGTCAGTTTAAATAGCAAGCATCTTTCCTGTCTGGACTGAACCACTCTCAGAACTGTGGCCAAGCAATTTTATTTCTGCAAAATATTGTTTTCCATCACCATGCTTGGGAAATGTTCCAGTTCTGCAAATCATCAATGTCCAATGAAAAACATGCATCTCCAAAGATACATGAAAGCATGAAAGAACACATTTTCTCAGAAACTACTTAACAAAATAAACCTGAAATTTCATAATGAGACACCCTTCGTGCCACAAATGGAAACCTATAGTCACGCAGCTGTCAGTGATTGGTTTTATGTTTAGACTTTTGTGGATTGTTGTCAGTGAGGAAAATACATCAGTGTCAGCAAGACACAGAAACTAATTCCACTTTCTATTCACGATTAGCAATAATGTTAGTTATCTAGCTAACACCATTAAGTTGTTGTTGACATTTTCAATATAAAGTAATCCATACAAAGGACTGTCATGAATACAGACGTTAACTAGTACAAACATAAAAACTAGTTAAGTAGATGATGTCATAAAACATCTTTTCATTGGCCAATTAGATGTCAAACACTATCAGTAGAAAGAAGGGAATAGGCGTATTCCATCTATGGTAAAAAGGCACAATAGTCATTAAAAGGACATGCATGGTTTTCATTGGACAGCGACACTATACAGTCTTTGACCTGTTTGTTCACTACCACTGTAAAGACTGCTGCTGGGGCTGGCCGCCCTCCCTTTCTGGTGGAGTCTTTCTCGCATGAGGCTGCATGAATCAGGGCTATTTGTCTGAGTCACCGCGCCTGTCTTTTGTCGCACGGAGCCGGTCTCAGGTGTTGCGCTTTGAATCGAATCTGGGTGGAGATAAAGTGCCCGAAGTTAAACTCTGACTAACATCGTCCCAGTGACCCAGGAGGTCTGTGACAAGGCCTGAGAAGCCTTCATCAGTGTGAATTAACTTACGCTTAATTAAACTTTAAATATATCTAGTTTGAGACCATGTCCTGTGTTAATAATAATAAAAAAAATTGGCTTTTGATATTTAAGTTTAATTTCAGTTAGTGTATTCTCATGTAAAGTTATTGTTTATGAAGATTATATGTTACTTAAAAACCGGCATCCACAAAGGAGAGCTTGGAGAGTGGGGTATTTAACATAGATAGCTTGAGGAAATATCCATAAACGGGTGAAGGGTCAGACTGGGAGTTTAGCCGGGCTGGGTGAAGCTGTCTGCTAGCCACCTGAAATTGAGAGTCCTTCCCGCCGGAGTGTTGTATGACATTAGTGCGTCTCCACCCAGGTGGCGAAGGGAAACCCGAATCCGAAGCCTCAACGGCCGCCTCCAGGGCGACGTGGCGTACTACGCCCCCTGTGGGAAGAAGCTGCGTCAGTACCCAGATGTCGTGAAGGTAACCTCGACGACGGACCCGTCGGCACCGGGACTGGTTAAGGGTAGCCACAGCAGGGTTAACGGAGGAACTTGCTGCTAGTGAATTTCAGTGTCACACTCTGCCTGAACTCTGAAAATCTTTGTCTCACCAAAGCCATTATTCTCTCTTCCGTAGTATCTATCCAGAAATGGAATAAGTGACATCACACGCGATAATTTTAGCTTCAGTGCAAAATTAAGGGTTGGTGACTTCTATGAAGCCAGAGATGGACCTCAGGTGAATGTTTTTATCTCCTATTTTCAGTTTCTTTTATTCATCCTGATTAAGAGAAGCGGGTTCTCCAGAAACCCCGTTCTTTAGTTCTGACCCATATTTGCGCTACGGCGACCTGTGAATTGGTTCGCTTTTGCGGGTAAATTGTGTAACGCTGTCCTAAAGATGAGAGGCAGTGCAGAACAGAGGTACTGGATACAGAAGCTTTAGCCTGCACTGGGACAGGAAGAATATAGGCAGAACATTAAATAAAAGCGCCTGTCTGTCAAAGTTTATTTCTCTATTCTTCTTTGGTACTGTTTTTGTATTTCGGCAGAAGGGTATAAAGAATGAGATATAGATGTAAAGCACATCGAGGATAATGGGCGATTCTGCTTGGATGAATGGTGTCTTGTTGAAAGGTGTCCCCTCTTGGACGCCTCCCTTTGTCAGGGAGGGAGGGGGGAAGCTTTCAGTTGCTGGAGTGGGCAGTGGAACGCCTTATTGTGACACCCCCCCCCAATATCTCTCGGTTCAGGGCTTGCAGTGGAGATTGCTGACAGAGGAGGAACTTGCCCCTCATGTCCTGGCGATGGAGGGTCGTCGAGGCCGTCTCCTGAACCAAGATGGCCAGCAGCCGGCGGTTGGGTCACGGGCGAGGCGCCGTAAAGGCCGGCCTCCCAATGTGGGGGAGGGTGAGCTGCCCAGCACCACTGATGCCAAGCTCCTCCGGAAACTGGAAGCCCAAGGTGAACAGCGCCGCCCTGCAGGAAGGTCTCTGAATTGCAGCCAGTGGCTGAGCTAACTCTGTCCCCCTCATTCTTTGCCAACAGAAATAGCCCGGCAAGCGGCTCAAATCAAACTAATGCGCAAACTTGAAAAGCAAGCCCTGGCACGGGCGGCCAAAGAAGCTCGCAAACAACAAGGTATGCCCCTGGTGAAATAGATAGATAGATAGATAGATAGAACTTTATTAATCCCTTGGGAAGGTTCCTCTGGGAAATTCAGTAATGTTTGAATGTAATGAAATGTTTCCCTTGTGAAATGTTCCCCTCCAACTTTACGGCAAGTTTCAGACTGACACTTCTGTGCTTTTTCAGCAATCATGGCTGCCGAAGAGAAGCGGAAACAGAAGGAGCAGATCAAGATACTGAAGCAGCAGGTAAAGACACGGGCAATGAGCGCAATGTGTGTAAAGCTCCTATTGCTCAACAAGCAGCGCATCGCGCTTACAAAGCAAAGGTCGTGAGTTCAGGTCCCAGGGAGCGTGTATAAATTACAGCTCTTCCTGGTACCGTAAGTCACATTGGATAAAAGCATCAGATAAATGAGCAAAATGTATAAGCAAATTAATACTGGAAAAGTGTTCTGTATATCCACTATAAGAATACTGGAAAAATGTATAACCAAAGAGTACTGTTGGAAAGTTGCAGTCTCTATACATTCGTTTCATTGTCTGTCTAATATATTGATATGCAAATAGCATGTCGTCATCTAGTGACTTTCTGGGTTTAGCAGTTTAGCGACTTCAGGTAAGAAATAGTTGGCAACGCTGCATTTCAGGGATTTTGAGTCATTCTGCGCTGCAGATGGGTTAATTGCGTTAAATTTTTAAATCAGATTAATCATGATGATGGATTAATCCACATTGGCGCGTTAATTTTGACAGCCCTAATACATTAAATTTATTTATATATATATAATATATATATATCATACTATATATTGTTTGTTAATGTGTATATATACAGTATATGGTACAAGTAATATACATTATATAAACACGTGTAGGTATGGTAAGAGTGGACATGCATTATTCACCGAACAAGAACACAGTCAATCAGTACTGCTGTCTAAAGGGCGCCGTAAAAAAAAGAATTTGTGTATAGACCATTTTTATTCTTATGTATGGTTCCAGTGTAATAAATGGTTGCCCCCCCCCCCCCGTGCTTATTCAAACACGGTGACATTTGTATTCACGACTGGAATAATGTGATTGATGACACTACTGACTGATAGTTTTTCTACCGTTGTTATTTTTTTATTTATTTATTTATTTTTGAAGGAGAAAATCAAGCGGATTCAGCAGATCCGGATGGAGAAGGAACTCCGCGCTCAGCAGGTTCTCGAAGTAGGTTCCGCGAGAGGCGGAATGGGGGCGGAGGGCACTTTTGGATATGGCTGTTTTTATATCATCCCAGAGCCATCTCGTCCTCTTTCCAGTTAGGGCCTCGGCGTCATTTTACATGGGACTAATGCCAATCTATTTTTTGCAGGCTGTCAATGAGTATTAATTCTGCTTTTACCCCTGCAAACCGTGCTTACATTGTGCATAAGAGATTTTTTCCCCCTTCAAACAAAAGTAACAGTTTAGCATGAAAAGCTGTTTTCATAGCATACACATACAAGTATAAACATGGCAAAGTATTTTAGAGGGTCAAAATCAAATTTGAGTTGACATGGTTGGCAAACAGCCCTTTCCTGCAGTTTGTAATTACATATTTAAATTCCGTATTATCCGTCTATTTTGTGACCCGATGGTTGGGGGTTAGGGGTATTGCTCTGGCCTGTCTCTGTCATTTAAGTATCAAGATAGATATTTAGTAAAGAATAATACATTAGTTAAGTTTTACGTCCTTTGCTAAATCCCACAGGGGTCTTACTGCAGACTGTGTCTACAGTGTCATTTTCCTCTGAAGAGAGTGTAATGAATCATGGATCCCACTAAGCATTAACATATCATATTCATTTTTAACTGACATTAAAATAACTGGAGATCCCCAATCTATATGGTCCCTGAGAGGTGGTGCAGGCCCTGCATCTGTACAGACATGTCCTTTTAAATTTATTTTTGGGCAGAATGATTTATGTCATGTGGTGAAGCTCCTCTTGTGGTTTGTTTTAAATGTTCCGCCTTGATTTAGGAGCTGTAGTTTTGTCTGTTGTAGAACCTTAAAGTAGTTAACAGGCTGAAGGGAAATCCTCACATCTGATATGCATATTGTTAATGTAAACCAGTAACAGCATTTCGGCTTCGATCCCTGTGGTCTCCTGTCACTCTGTTGCCTGGGTCTGTCTGAGATTGTCCGACGTTGTTGAATGAGATGTTTTGAAGTTCACTGCCTCTTTTGCATGACCTGAAGACCTGTTTTGCATGCACAGGCTAAACGGAAAAAGAAGGAAGAAGCAGCAAATGCCAAAATTTTGGAAGCTGAGAAACGAACAAAGGTTGGTTTAGATGGGCCCTAAAGACGGGGGGGGGTGGGGGTGGGCGATGGTCTGACAGCTGAGCAGTATGAAGGAGAGCTGATACCCCATGCTGACTCACCAACCTCTTGTCATGCACGTCCATTGTTTGCTCATCGGTTTTTAAATAAAGTTTTATAACTTCTTTTAAATATTGACGTTCCCCGTCATAACGGAGAGAGAGATGACTTTCCGTCACATTAGCTTCGATTCGTCTTGGCTTTATGCCTCCAGGTTAGCCGACGTAAATGCAGGAATTGAACTCACCGCTTGCGTCAGCCTTTTTCCCCCTCCGTTTTCTAAAGTAGAGAACAAGAATGTGTGTTTGCATCATTGGGGGTGAGATTTTCCGTTCTTCTGTTTTTGCTTCTAGGAGAAGGAAATGCGTCGGCAACAGGCCGTCATCCTGAAGCACCAGGTGAGTTCCAGACACTCCACATGCACCTGTAGCATGGAGCTAAAGACAGATTTTCTAATTCCATTTAAACCTTTTTTTTTTTTCTGGAAAAAGGGGGCTCTCTAACTACTTATCAGTGCTTTATTAAATCTCATTTGTTTCCCCTTTTTTGTTTTCTATGCTTTTGGGGACTGGGTTACCTCTGGGGTTGGTTGTTTTTTTTCTTTTTTGTTCTTATGAACTCTGTTCTTATGACTCTGTGATTTCTGTTTCATAATACTTTGCCAACTCTTTCTACCAGGAGTTGGAGAGGCATAGACTAGATATGGTATGGGTATGTTTATTTTCGTACATCTAACACCGCATCGTGAACTGGTTGTGATCTGGTTGTCATAGCAATGCGTGAAGCATAGCACTGGCTGCTGTCATACTACATTTCTCTGCATGGCTTTCCAGCAAAGTTGCATCTGCTGTCTGTGTTCCTGGGGCGGGCCTCTGGGACCCCCCAGAAAAAAATTTTTAAGCCAGGAGGCTGAGCGTCTTCTCTTGCTAGCAAATTGCGCAAAAGCCCATGATACAGACGCCCATAGTCTGGAAGCACATGTAGCACATTCATCACGTTGTATATTTGTTTGTTTTTTTGCTGATTGTAAGTGCTTGTTTCCTGGAAGTCTGGGAGGGGGGGGGGCATTTACACCATGTACCCATCCGTCCTGCCCTTTTGTTCATTACCCACAGCAGCTCTCTCCCGCCAGCTTGTTCGGCTCGGTTTTGAAAAAAAAAATTAAAATCACATGATCAGCGAAGCATTCTTCCATTCGTCAGATTTTTGTCTGCCCCTCCCCCTTTTAGTCCAGCCACCAATTGATTATCACGACAGGATAAAGAAGAACAATTTCAGCACTGCCGTGAATTCATGCCATATTGGATGTAATGGTATCCTGTATAAGTTCATAGTGGTATCCCTGATAGCCTCAGAGTGTTATAAGGGCCAGTTTGCCGCCTAGGCTCAGTTAGTCATGGACTTGCTGAGTGAAAAAATCCCCTTCAGACCTTCTTTGCCTCTCTGGCACTTGAGACAACCATTAGAAGCTGATTTTCTGATCACTTTCACTGATTTTTCCATTGGCTTAATATTCCTCTACTCGAAGGCACATCCTGCCCGTAGCTGAGCTGTAACACCGTTTGCCCTCTGACCTTTTGGTAGCGTACCTTAACCAGCCTGTAGAGGGCAGCCCTGTCCGCTTCCTACCTGCCAGCTTACCCAGAAGCATCGTGACTGATCCTGCCTCCGAGAGTATGCTTCTCCTCTGTCTGTTGCTTCCTCCCCTTTTATTTTCGCTTATTGGTTGTCATTATTTCGGCTTCTCAGTTTCAACTAAAAATACATAAACGTGATCGCTGTCGATGTGACTTGTCTGGCCCTCCTCCCCCCCCCCCCCCCCC
>JAODKK010000001.1:41910665-41921226 GCA_026774405.1 Petrocephalus microphthalmus | reverse complement strand
ATTTTATATCATTTTCCATCTATATTTTAATAAAGATTCGTGATTGGCAATTAATTGGCGCAAGCGTATCCAAACAAACAGTACTGTTTCGATACTGTAGGTCTGAATAGCAGTCCGGCCGAAGGTGACCATTTGTGTGTTCAGTCGAGTTACTGTGTTCACCTGGCTCAGTGCGAACTTTAACCGCGGGGATTTGATTTTTCGGCGTCTTGAAGGAAAGGCCTGTCAGTGCCTAGCAGGCACTATCATTACCAGCGGAGGCCGCCTAACTTTACCAGTGTAATATTTCTAGAGAAGCGCGGAGGCCGGTGACGGCTGGCGCACAAGCCAGGACGGGGAGGGGGGTCCCGTTCCGCCGAGAAAACAGTAAAAGTGGGATAAATAATTTCAACGTGAAGCACCAGCGTTTCAGCCGTCAGCGCCACCGGGTTTGCGTGCCTAGCGCGAACGTACTGTTCCATCCACCCTGCTATAGGCCCGTGTGCGGACATTAAAGACGTCATCCTCGGGGAAGTAGTTCTAAATATTCATTAGGGATACTCTGTTTCTTTAAGGAGACCTATCGTTCCGACAGGTCTGTCACGCTTATTTTAAAATAAAGCATATAGATTGGTAGCGTGACAAATAATTAAAGACTTTACTTTTAATAACATAATAAACAGAATGTTCTTCTGGGCCTATTTAATTTGAACAAAAACAGTTTCCCATTAGAACTTAAGATCTTAGATCTTAAAAATAAATAAATAATAATAACAATAATAATAATAACAATGAGGTATGAACAGTAAAACCAATAAGTGTTCCTAGATGGATTGCTTTTAGCTTGAATATTTTCTTATTCGTAAGCAAACTACACTTATTTGGGTACTAAGTTATTCCCTTTATTACGTTCCGGTAATATGCGTAAGTCAGGTGTATCACAGTAGATACGTTGCTCCGTAAATAAAATCGACTGTTTTAACAGTAACTATTTTGCCATTTTGCTTAGGTATCAATTTAAATTTTATAATCAATCTTGCCGCAGAGAGATTTTGCGAGACGCCAGCGCCACCCTCTGGGGTAGGTTACACACACACCATCCCGTTTGGGACCGCAGCGAAGAAATGATGGCAATCTTTCGCAAATATTGTAGCTTTCAGCAATGTTACATGAATTATTTCAGTTATAATTTATTACGTATTTATAAAAAGGAATGCACGAACAAGGCATTTCACAGTAGATGAACATTTCTGATCATTAGAAAAAAAATAAAAAGTTAAAGTGTATATTTTGTGTAATATATCTGCTCGATATGCAGTTAATTTCTTTTATGATCGGAGGGCTATGACTGGCACTTTAAAAACATTCAATACAGTTCGGGGGCATTTGCTGATATAAGCGTTTTATTAAAGTCAGATGTCACAAATAGCGTTTTCGCAACCGAATCTCGCTTAACATGTAAGTTAGTCTGGCCTCCTTGGCCCCTTTCAGCTATTAGCCATGTAATTATAAGGCCAGACCTACATGACGCTCTTTTTCCAGCACTAAATAGTATCCATTGCCTCTGCAATCTAATAGCAGACTCCACGTCTCAAATGTTAATAGAAGAAGTAATTCAAACGCAAACCACACTCAAACTGTCTTATTTATCACCACTAACCATATACGGAGTTTTTGCAACGGATTTTGAAGTAACATTTACTGCTTTACTTAAAAGTGAGTTTTTGTTGTACACCGTAAACATAAGAACGCATTTGCGCGGTGTCTGAAATGAAATCTTCAGCTTGGGGCTGCTGTAGTCTCCGTATACACATCCTGCACGTAGAGAGACGGGCCCAGGGCTCCCAGAACCAGCCTGGATGGCAAGTCGACACGATTAACTTGATTTAAGACACAAGATTTCCAATATTGCCCTGTGCATGCGTGCACGATTACAAGGCGTTTCCTTTCGCGGTTATCTCCCGCGTTTCCTTCTCCCCGCTTTGGGTGGCCAAGATACGCACGACATTTGGCCGAGAGTTAAAAAAGTTATTGGAGCTGTTAGGCTCGAGCTAATACCAATTACAGCCCAATAAAAATAATTACTTACGTAATGTCGAAGTTACCTGAAAGGCTGCGGAAGATGGACCGAGGTACCCTGGAGAGATTCATGGAGACTTTCACGGTTTTATCGCTAAATGCGTTCTGAATTCCATATGAAATCAAAGATGAGAATGTTCGTGGTATTAATTAACGCCAGTGTGAATACCGATTAACCAGTTTTAAGCGGTTTTATTTCCCTTAATGAGCATTGCCAGCTCCCCAACACCACAGGCACAGAGATTCAATCATCCCAGATTTATCGATTATACATATTGAAGAAAAGGACTCGCTAAGATTTTTTTCTCTCATTGTGTCCATTAATCTTCTAGGAAAGAGTATAACATTAAGGATATATTGCTTCAAGATCACTGCACGCATCTCTTTACACACACAAATCGCGTCCCTCGGGGCCCTCGCCATACATACACAATGTACCTACCCGGGAACACGTTTTTTAGCAGTGATTCGTTTCTGAAATATGGACTATTATTTTGCAAAGGTATGGATTTATAACCTCTTGTATTCTATACAATCCGAGAAAGAAATAGATCCGGCAGAATATTATAGACATTTAACATTCTTTATATTTAATATTATAATATAATAAACATATTCTTATGGAAATGTAGCCTTCACATACAGATATGTTGTTTGCACTTAAACGTTAATGCAAAGCTTCTTTGAATGTTACACGAAACAGCATATTATACCTATTATACCAAGCAGGCTGGCGGCGCTCATAACCAAAACCTATTAACATCTTTATTTTATTCTATAAAATAATGCCATATATTTTTTTGTTATTTTATCCTTGCTAATTGTATTCATACCCGTTAATTTATATGTGTGACTGGCTGTTTATTTGATCACTCTGCTGACTTTGTCTGTCATTTTTAATAATTGTAAAATGAAACGAATAATTAAGTTCGCCCGCAAGATGCAGTTTTGAAAACTATCGTAATTCTAATAACATATTCATAACGTTAGATAAAAAGCGGCTTTTTACATCACAGAGGGAGATCTTTCCTGATTCAGCGACGATGACAGTGGTGATTGCGTATTTGCTGTGTACATTGTCTGCATTAATCCAGGACATTATGCATATTCTCGACCACAGAAAACAGTTATTTGCGATTTTTTATATAACTGTGTTCCGTGGTCTAGAATATGCATAATTTCGGTATCTTTCTCTACCGAAATACCGATACCTTTCCGTAGATTTCTGCACCTTAACTAACCAGGGGTTCACGGACATTTTGATCAAAGGTCCACATCAGATCTTTTTTTTTTCCACAGTTCCGGGACAATTTTAATAATAAAACATTTCATGGACTTTAATAAATTAAAAACGTCCTATATACACGTCAATATGTAACGATACTCCTAACTTTTCACTGGTCGTCTGAACTCTTTGTTATGACGAGTCACGTGTGCCTGAAGTTTGGTGGTCCTACGTTGTGTTTTAAAACGTCACGCCAGGTTCACCCTTTTCCCCTCGACCACGTTTATCGATAAGGTGCGCTATCCGCTGGGTCTGGACCTTGGGAACCACTGAGGCAGGCCTGCACAATTTACAGAGGAGACGAAAATTGACTGCATATAATCACAGTAACAGTACTGCACTGTTTGTTGGTGTGCGATATAATCAGTACTGCTACCATGTGTATAGTGTGTTCTGCTTGTTTTTGTGGTGTATAGTGTATACTGTCTATGTGCAGTCTACGGGGGGAGACTATCGTATGTGTTCCCTTTGTTTGTGAGTGCTGCCGTTGGGTACTCTGTGTTTGCCAGTGAAAGACTGTATGGGTTCTCCCTGGTGGGCGAGGGCCGGGCTGCGCCCTTGGTTCCGAGCACACCGTGGTCTGTACCGGCTTGGGACCGTCATCGCTTACAGGGCAGCTGTCACCATGACAGCCAGGATCCCCCGGGCTCACATCCTTTCCCCTCATCTGGCTCGCCCCGAGAAGGACCTGGATCTTTTCCAGTGGCTCTGCTGAGGGCTCATTTAGCCCTCAGTCTGTGGATCTGGCCTCTCGCGCCCACCCCCCTGGCTCGTTACCCCCAGGCACCTGACCCTGCACACCTGTGCTGCGCCCAGCGCCCACCTGCCCGGGACCTCCAGTGGGCCCAAGGCTCAGACCCAGAGTGACAGGTCGCACATGTGTGCCTGTGGCTTTAGGGGTCTGGGGGGTATGGGGGGTACACGGGATCCCTGTTGTGTGGGGTTCATACCCTCAACCATAACATCAAATGATCAGTCGGCCAGTTCGGGGTGGGGGGGGGGGCTTAATGGCCTCCAGCCTTGGGAGCCTCTGCCTTTCCTGAAGAAGCCTTCTAACCCCTGACATCATAGAAGGAACATTTCTGCAGAGCTCAGGGGAATGGACTATCTGACTAAATTCACCTTAAACCCTTATTGTTAGGAAAAAAAAAAAGAAACTCATCGAATGGGGACGATCCGAGTTCTCACAGAATCTTCTATGTGGTTACTTTGTAACTTGCTCTGTGGTTTCCCTGCTGCTTCAGGTGTTCCCATTAAGGCTGATTTATTACCGAAGGAGACCGGCTTTGAGTCAGATCCATATTTGCACAACCGCTGAATTCACTGAGCCCCAGTGCTTATTAAAATGATCAGACGCACTACGGCCGCGATCAGTCTGGTCCTGTAATATATTGTAAGCTACGATTCTTTTAGGAGGAAACATTCTGCGGCATTAACATGCAAACGATGAACCTGTTGACGGCGCAGATATTGGATCAGATGTGGAACAGATTTAACTTTTACCTTTTTAGGCCCGAAGTGAAAATATTCCCAAAACAGGAGTTTTGGCTGAAATACGAGATGGGGGCCGCTGGTTATTGTGCTCGCGAGGGTTTGGCATGCCTGCGCTCCTGTCCTTAGTAAGGACCCGAGTCTCTAATTAATCATTCAGATCTGTTGCAGGGCTCCGCCCTCCCCATCTGGCAAAGGCTGTTAAACACGCCCCCCCGCCTCCCCCCAGCACACACCCTCTGTATCAATGGAATAAATTCACCCAAACCTGGGGGAGCAAGAGGGGATGGTGGGGTGGGGGTGGGGGGCAATCGATGGCCGGCGAGATCACTGACGGATCGATGGCAGCAGTCGGCAAACAGCCAGGCCCGGTGACACTTCCTGTCGTGGCTCCCTGCCGTGGCGCAGACAGAGGTCAGCCATCCCAGAAGGCCGCTCACTTTGGCAGCGGTTACCAAGGTGACAGCATGTCAGAGCCGTGTCCTGGGGGGGGGCGGGCGGGAGCTGGGGGGGCACTGGAAGCTGATGCATCACTGCCTCTGATGTGTCTGTCGATAATACTTAGTTTGGGAGAAACAGAGCAAAGGCACACACAGGGACTCTCACACACACACACACACACACACAGGGACTCACACACACACACACAGGGACTCTCACACACACACACACACAGGGACTCTCACACACACACACACACACAGGGACTCACACACACACACACAGGGACACATATACACACACACAGGGACTCACACAGACTCACACACACACACAGGGACTCACACACACAGGGACTCACACACACGGACTCACATACACACACCGGGACTCACACACACACACACGGACTCACATACACACACACAGGGACTCACACACACACACACACAGACTCACATACACACACTCAGGGACCCACACACACACACATACACACACACCGTGACTCACACACACACACACACAGGGACTCACATACAGACACACCAGGACTCACACACACAGGGACACACACACAGGGGCTCATACACACAAGCACACAGGGACTCAGACAGACTGGGTCTCACATGCATGCACACGCACACACACAAGGACCTCACAAGCACACAGGGATTCACACGCACACACACACATACAGGGACTCACACATGCACCCACATACTCACATGCACACACAAATAACCAAAAACGCCGGCACGCGAACATCTGCGCAGACATGCAGAGGCACACGCCCTGCTGCTGGCTGGCCGGCGTGCTGTCTGCCGGGCTGCGCGGCTGCGCAGACATGTATGGATTAAGCTGTACATCCAGGCAGGAGGAGGGAGAAGAGGAGCGAAAACTGCTGAATGGCATCGGCCCAGCGTGTGCGTGTGTGTGCGTGTGTGTGTGTGTGAGAGAGAGAGAGGGAGCATGTGGCTCAGTGAGTCACTGAGGGCAATCGGGAGACGGGTCTGAATGGACTGTGTGCACCAGTATCATATTAACCAGAGAGGGACTGGGAGAGAGAATACGGCTGTTTGGTTAAGCAGGCTGTGAGAGCAGCACAGGAATGTGCCTATTTGTGGATTATAGGGTTTAAGCTTTAATATATCACTTATCATTGCACAAGGGTGTCTCAAGTTAGCAATTAATCCCTCAGGTAAACTGTTAGGTAGCTCACAGTAGAGGCAACTGCAGTTATTTAAGATAGATACATGCACGCACACACACACACACACACGCACGCGCCAGATCTGAGTAATACTTCCTCTGCTCTTCATTTCAGCCTCCAGGTCTTAGCTGGTCCCTCTGGCTGCCCGTACGCATGTCGCGCGGTCGCTAACCAGAAGGAGAAACTCCTCGGGAACGTGAGATGTTACATAAAGGGTGGGAAGCTCCCCGGCCCCCGTCTTGGGATGGTCACGATGTGAGGTAACAGGAGCCTTCTGTCCACATCTCAGCTACACACAGAGTCTCTCGATATTCTGCCAATACGATTGTATTTTTCAATCCTCTCCTTCTTTTGCTCTCTGCCCTGTCCGCAGTTCCCGTAATAATAATAATTATTTATTCATAGCTATTAACTGCTGTGCCTGTCGACTGATCATGACTTACAGAGCGCGTGCGGAACGTCGCACACTCTCTGCGATTGTCATTGGCTTGTTGGACGCACCAATGATGGGCACTGTCTATCCAGACCATATGCTGAATCTCCACCTCTTTCCTGTGGGCACAGGAAGTGGGATCCTCACATCTGTGGACCATCCAGCACTAGTGATCCATGTGTCGATGTGTAAATTCACAGACTTATAATCAGTGTATCTCGGAGGGGTCTCCTAAACATCACGACAAACTGTCATGGTGTAAAAGTAAAACTCCGCTTCTTACGGGGAGCCTTAGAGCTTATGGGGGTCGGGTTAAGGTTCTGCATCCCCTCTAATTGCAAGCTATGCATGCATACTGACACAAAGGGTTAACTACTCAGTCAGAACAGAAGCATGGGGCTTATATGTCTTTGGGAGGTAATTACTCCAGTAAGGGATGTGCAGTTCAGCTTTCACCAGACGCCATTTCCTCCGTCTCCGCGATGCGAGGCTGAGTGACACCTCGGCCCGTCGGACAGCCTCGTCTCTTCTCCAGTCCTGCCCGCTTGGAGCATATGGTCATGTCAGCCGCCGGTAATTTCTGTCGCGTCCTCCTCGGCGCCTCGCTGTCTGTCGTGGCACCGGCTGAGTGCACTGTCCCGAAGGGTGGCGCCCCACTCCTCGCCAGCACCACGCTGTACCCTCTGGACGGCCGACAGGCAACGGACGGCAGCGCTTGTCACCGAATGCGACCGAACCAAATCTGCCCCTTTACAAACGCGCGTCACACTTACGAGACGCACACAGTGGTCTTCATAAGTCACTGACGGCCGTCTGCAGCCATGGAAAACCCTCCTCGTATCAGGAGCAGGACATCAGACCTCGCCACCAAACTGAGAAGGTCCTTCCACACTAAGTTCAGTGTATAAGGCTAAATGCATATACCAGTTGATCCTTAGAAGACCTTTGCTAGTTCAGAATGAGACCTTCTCAGTGCCCCACAAAGATATAAACATGACAAGACATAAAGCCTGGAAGGTCAGGTCCGTCAGACCTCCACAACCTCGTGGCCGGTGAATGGATCATTTCATTAGAGCAATCGGGGGCACTGCTGACTGATAGAACAATAAACTCACATGGATGTTAGGGGGATGACTGGTAATTACACCCCAGAGTGTCATTCACCTAAAGGTGAGAAGTAAGGAGAGCCGGGAGGAGCCTGAGAAAATACCTACAGAATGCTCTTTTGAAAATGTGCCAGTTTATTTATAGCAGTTGGCTTGCTTAAAAGCTTCTCTCGCAGAAATAAAAGTAATTAATTGATGTAATACACAAAGGACATAATTACCTTTTTCAGTAACAGACACATATTTGATTACAAGTAATTGTTCTCCGAGCCTTGTTCAGAAGTGCCAGACGCAAGACGATTATTGTGCATTATGCTCTAATCCCACATTTCATTTCAGTCATTAGGGTCCCGGCGTCTGAGCGGTAACAAATGCGGCGGCACGAGGAGGCTCAGGCTCCGCCCCCCGGCCCCCACCTTTAGTTTTTCGTTCCACACCCCGGGCTACGGCGATCATCTCCGTGTCAGTTAATGATTGGCGTGCCGCTTTTCCCGGCACGGGAGAGGAGACGCACATTAGCACGCCTCCCTGTGAATGTTCTCCTACCTGAATGTGTTTGTGGCTATATTTAGCCAGGCATGGGCCGGGCGCAGCGGGCCGCAGGCGAGCGGGAACGCCGTGTCTCGCGGAGGCGAGGGCGGGTTAAATTGGTAAACAGTGCGGTATAATACGCCCTTTCTCATCTAGCCTTATTTGCAAACTTGGGCCCCTTTAAAGCTGAGCTAGCTGATTGCACCCCCCTCCCCACCCGATTGTACCTCATAATTGCAGTGCTTTGACCCCCTCCAGGCAAATATTAGATTTTAGTCATTTAACCTTTGCAGTCTACGGCGCGGATAAATTGGTAGAACAGATGCCGGCGTGCCCGGCAGAGCCTCTCATCTGCCAATCCGTGGGGAGCGTCTCGGGAGCGGAAGTTTATTATTCCCCCTCTCGCTGTGGGACGGCGTCTCCGGCAGCGAATATTTCACTTCTTAAAAATATACGTCCCCCGGGGGCCGTTTCATTCTCCGGCTGGTAGCGGCGGTCACGGAAATAGGCGACGGTCGCTGCGTTTCGGGGTGTGTTTTCGTACCATCGGAGCACAACACCGTCCTATTTACTAAACTCCCACAGCCCAGCCCGCAAACTTCTGACCGGGGAAGCGCAGAGGGCGCCTTGCCGCTCTGTGATTTCGCCCCGTCGGAGAGCAGGATCGACCACGACGGAGCGGCGCATTAGCGGACGACCGGTGTGCCGGTCTTTGTGCGATATCCAGCAGTGTTTGTGAACACAGGTTCTGTCATGAGAGTTATCTCCATACAGATACATCGGGGACACTGATTTATAGTGGGGCAGGATGGGGCATAATATTTTGAGAATTTAGGAGAATCTAAATCCCCCCCCCGTCGGATACTACAAACTGTCACCTGCTTTTACCTCCCAGGTATCCATACATCCACACTCCCAGGATCTATTTTTGGATGACAGAGGAACGGGAGGGGTCAGTCTAATATGTAATCTTATTGGGGGGGGGGGGGATCTGTAGCGTTTGCTGAGTTACAGTCCCTGAAGCTCTGAAGAGGTGACGGGCACAACATTGGACCAACCAGGTCAGTATCACTGCAGGCTCACTCAACGCACATGTAGGAGTCTCTGTGGGACGTAAGATGCGATCAAAGTGCCCATTTAAGTGACTGGGGAACAAACAAACATGACAGATTAAGCTGTAAGCCCCGGTGCTGCATGACAATGCCATGGATGGCCCAAATGGAAGAGCCTGTTCCTTCAGACAGGAGCCTGTGTCACGGAGAGATCCAGAGGGGTGCGGGGCGTGAAAGGTGTAAGCAGGCCGGGAGGATGTATGGAGACTGGTGTGGAAGGGCGATCCACAACCAAGACCACTGTGTCGGGGCTCAGTAAGACACACAGGGGGAGCAAGTTCTTAGAGGGTCCAACTCTAGCATTTTGGTGGGCTTGGGGCTGTTCCATCTGAGACACTGATCTTCTCCCTGCACCCCCTGGGCCTCTCGGTAATGCCCCCCACCCCCCATACAGCCCCATAATGGTTTCCTTCCTTCGTCGGGAAGCAGAGACCTTCTGCCCCGCCTCCGGCCCAGACCACGTTAGATGGAGAAACGCTAAAGTGGGGCTCGGGGAAAAAGTGATGCTGCCCCCCCCCCCTTAGCTGGCCTGCAGGAAAGAAACACGATCCTCCCTGCAGAGAAGTTAAAATCAGATCAGAAAAGGGAGAAGGAGAGCACGTTCAGATTGGTTCCATGTGGGAGGTGAGACCCTCAGAGCGGCCAGACGCGGGCGACACCCCGAGCCGGAGGGCCACGCACCTGCCGCCCAGACAGTCTCGTGCAAGCAGGATGGGAAGCCAGGCTCCAGTCCGAGATCGGGAAGCTGGGCTCTGACCGGAAGGTGACAGGTCCCACACCCAGATCGGGAAGCCGGGCTCTGACCGGAAGGTGTCAGGTCCCACACCCAGATCGGGAAGCCGGGCTCTGACCGGAAGGTGTCAGGTCCCACACCCAGATCGGGAAGCCGGG
>JAODKK010000001.1:41859536-41872276 GCA_026774405.1 Petrocephalus microphthalmus | reverse complement strand
CCTCTCTCTCTCTCTCTCTCTCTCTCTCTCTCACTCACTCTCTCTCTCTCTCTCTCACTCTCTCTCTCTCTCTCACTCACTCACTCACTCACTCTCTCTCTCTCTCTCTCACTCACTCACTCTCTCTCTCTCTCTCTCTCTCTCTCTCTCACTGCCCCCCGCCCCCGCCCCACGTGGTCCCTCCGCAGTGGCGGACAAGAGCACTTCAGATGAACAAGTCGAAGGTAGGGAATGGGAATGACTCCGGATAAAACCTGTGGCCGTGTGGCTCCTTGTTAAAATTGGTGTTGAGCGGATTTGTGTTAGATCGTGACTGTTGGGTCTTCTGCCTGTTCTGGGCCGTGAGCAGGGGCGGGCCGCGAAAAGCGCCACATGCCGAACTGGGCCCTGACGTCCTCGGACTTCTTCGGCTGGGTGGAGAACCTGCGCGCCCATGCCGGCTATGACAGGATGGAGGATCTGGCCAGGACCTTCTGGGCGCACTTTCCGTCCGCCAGCCACCTGGGTTACGACAGCCCGGAGCCGGAGGAGTGACCGGGCCGGGGGGAGGAGCCAGGAGACGACGGAGAAGCGGGCCATTTGGAGCCAATCACAGGGCATTCTGATGTATGCTATGCAATTCAGAAACGCACCTTTTCCAAAAAAAACTTAAAGATATGTCAATCTGAAATAAATCATCGCAAACCCAGGTTAAGAAGCTCTGTCTTTCTTGTGCTGTCATGATGCATAATAATCCACGCTGATCCCTGAACACGAGTGAAACTGTAAAACTGTAAAACTGCTTGGGTCAAGAATACCTCATTTGTGAAAATGCTTCATCTGGGCTTTATCTGATGTTGATGAGATTCGGTGTAAATTTGGGTGTCAGATTTTGATCATGGGAGGTACAGAAATCTTGCATGTAGAGTTGCATGTACATGCGATCTGACAGTCACTGGCTTTCTGATTCGTGGGGAATTGGGTCGTTTTTGAGTATTCTGCTCCCACAGTAAGGTTTAAGTATAGATGTGAGATGTAAAGGTAGAGTGGTCTGTAGGCGTCCCGAGGTCTAATGGCTCGTGATTGATGCATTAAGTGTTGAAATCCAAATCCAGATTAACAAGGGAGAAATGGGATTCTGTCTACAATGTTTTAAGAAAGTAGTGGTCTAAGCTGAATCGAGACACGGACAGGAAAGGACTTCTAAGAACGCATCTTGGCTGAGGAACAATGCATTCAGAAAAAATGGAGCTCTGAATGTATTATGATTGCAGAAGTGTAAGTGCAAGCATCAAAGCAACACCTGGTGTGTATGAAGGCATGTGTGATGGAAATAAACCAAATTCGATAGTAAATGTTGACTCGGCCAAAGAAAGCTAATGGACAAACAAAGCAACAGAAAATGGCGTTAAGGACGAGCACCGCTGCTCAGCAAGGTAATGCGTTCAGCATATGTGCCTGCCTGTGGCCATTTGGGCGTCACGTGCAAGTCCACGTAAGCGTGTACAGTCTGCTGCTCCACGTACGAGCGAGGCTGCCAGTTTGCAGGGGAGGGGGGCACTGGAGCGGAGGCAGATGGGGGGTGGGGTCGGACCATGGAAATTAGTATGGAAAGTCTGAGCTCAATGGCATCCTTCCAGATGTTTGAAAAGAGTAGTCTCTGGCCCTAGGGGGAGAGAGTGCGGGAACCACAGAGGAAGACTAACGTTATGAGGCTGTTCTGTACTATTTTTATTGCATTAGCAGGCAGCAGTCGGTCACATGAGTGGGACGGAAGGCTGGTATCCTGGGGAAGACTGCAGGTTCAGAGGATGTCCAAGTTATCTGTCCCAGAAGGGGTTAATGTCGTCAACAGGCTCAGGGAGAGGGCAGTCTGAAATTTAGGATGGAACAGTGAGGATTCACAGAAAGAAGTTTGCGAAGAAGCTAATCTCCCCCCCCCCCCCCAGCCATAACCCCCGAGAGCCATCACGCTCCAAGCAGAGCTATTCTGCCAAGGGGAAACAATCTGAAGCAGGCCTTAGGGGAAAGGCTGAGGTATGGTCGTTAGCCGTCTAAGGGGGTGGGTACCACTCACACACACACACGCACACTTTTGGGACGTGTGGTTTTCCTGTGGGTCAGCCCTCCGCCCGCCGCATTCCTGCAGCTGTGGAAGTCTTGCCTGCTTCCCATTCTCTAGGCTTTTCACCTCCGTCTCCGGTCCTCGAACGGCACGGGACGTACGGCGAGGGACGCCATGGCTTCCCGTGACCTCTGCACGCCGCTGGTGGCGCTGCTGCTCGCCCTCATCGCCTGCGAAGGTAACGGGGGCCCCTGAGCGTCGCGTGGGGAGGAAGCCCGGATGGGAGCCGGCGGACGGGGGTCCGCGGGAAATGAGACGTCCGTGGCTCCGTCTGCGTAGACGGAGGGCTTGGTAAACCTAGGGCCCGGGGGAATGTGTTCCCAGTATCGGCACGGTCATGGGACTGATGGAGCGTGCGGGCTTCCGGGGATGCTCGGGGGGGTCGATGTGCTACACAGACTGGGGGGGGGGGGCGTATGGACCGGAAAGCGGGGGCCGATGGAAAAATGGCAGTAGCTGAGTGACGGTAACTTGAAAGGACACGTACGTCGTTCTGGAGGCGAGGGGAGGTGGGCCCGGAATGGCGGCGGAGTAACGGAACCCATCAGGGACCACGGGGTGGGGACCTTTTAGCACAGCTAGTGAAGCACCTATGGCAACTTCACAGGTCATCGTTGACGCTATGCTCACGTCCTGTGCAGATGTGTGCGGGGAGAGCCAGCTGCACTCGATCCTGAGGAAGAGGAGAGAAGGTGAGGAGATGCTAGATAAAGCGGTCACTTGATGAGATATCGGCGCGGCACCAAGATGTCCGTCCGTCCCCATAGCCCCAGGTGAGCCGAAGCCCAGCCGGCTGCAGCTGACGCCGGCGGAAGCGAGGGAGTTCTTGTCACCCGGGAGGAGACTGAAGAGGAACGTGTGGGACAGGAGCCGACCAGACGTGCAGCAGTGGATCATGCAGTATAGGTACATGGGCTTTGACGAGAAGGTAAGAGCCAGCCAGTGATCCACCTAATTATGCGAAAGGGAGAGGTGAGGGGTAGAGTCTTGGCGCGAGGGGTTAAGGGTGTCGTAATTGGGACTAGCGGTTTTCCCAAAGAAATGCATGGACAGTCCTCACCAAGATAGGAATATGCATGTATGGTCATGTAATACATTACATTGTGGGGACATTTGGGCCCCACAATGTGATACAAACCTATAAATTTTGATGCCGTTGGGAACCATTTTTTGGTCCCAACAAGGGGAAACTCAAATTTAATAAAAATCTGAATACATTCAAAAAACGTGAAAATGCCAAGTCTTGTATTTTGTTTGGGTAGTTATGGTTAAGGTTAGAGCTGGGGAGGGGTTAAGGGTGTTGTGATTGTGGGGATTCTCCATTCATTCCTATGGGGGGAAAAAACCCTGAAATCCCAAAGACATGAATACAAATGCGTGTTTTTTTGTAACGGCGAGGTGTCGGTTGGATAGCTGTAGTACTAGAGTCTTTTACGAAAGCTGTGAAGCAGGGATTCCTAATTCACTCTGTACCAGATGCATGTCTATAACAGACTTTATCCCTAGTCATCCTACAGAAGTTGAAGTCTGTCACAAAAACCGCGGGAAAGTCACACACCCGACACTTAGTTGACTTGACTTTGCAGAGACTGGAGGCAGATCTCTCCTATTGGTGGGATTACTACAGGAGCATCGACGGGGGCCGTCAGCACCATTATGATGAGAATTCCCCCCTCGTACCCCAGCATCGGAGCTCCCACCGCCACGGCGCCGACGTCAATTATGATTACTATTAAGTCACCAAAGCACCTGTGTAGTGCTTCCTGCATGCCAAGCCCAGCCCCTATTCATGCTTCCGTAGAGGTTAACACTGGATGCCATGTGTCCGTGTCCATTTCTGCCAGTAGTGACATGTTTTTGAGCAACTGTAGTGCATCATAGAGCGAATAAAATTATAGCTGCACAAGGCCTCCCATTTTTTTTTTGACATACCCCGAAGTAACTTAGTAAAAGTCTTTAAATTGGCATCGATATTTTTATTCAAACAAACACAGTTGCCTTTAAAAGGAGGTAAGTCTCTAGAGGGCAGAAAGTTGAAAATCCGACCATGGTAAGTCCATTGAAAAGCAGAACACGAAACTCGAGCTCGATGGCTGTAGACGGCAGTTTGTCAAAAAGTGGGTGCCCCGCAGTGATTGACCAAGTCCTGATTCGTCGATCAACGGGAGCGTTCTGCCCCAAAGTCAGGTCAGAGATAAAATGGAAGGGAGCTGGAAGGCGAGACTAGTCGTCCAGGGGAAAACAAAAGAAAGCAGAAATCTGTCACATCTCATTTTAACGTTCTGGTAGGAGTGGAGGGGAGAAAAAGGTGAGCATTCCCTCTTGGCATGGAGAGCAGAGAGCCCAAGCTGAGGCTCAGGTGTGGCGTGTGCGGCTCTTCTTCATGCGAGCCGGTTTGGGCTTTGGGATGTACTGGTTGTTCGCCTGGTGCTCGAGCTCCCTGCTGAAGTACTGTATGGTCTTGTTCAAACCCTCCTCCAGGGGAACCTGGGGGTAATAAGCAGTGTAAGGGAGGGATGTAGAGTCACCAGTCATGGGTGCGGGGAACAAGCATGGGTAGAGGAAGACAAGGATACACACCACAGGTTCCCAGCCCAAAAGGCGCTTGGCCTTGCGGATGTCGGGCCGCCTTCGCTGCGGATCGTCCTGTGCCTCGGGGAGGAACTGGATCTGGCTGCGGCTGACTGGGGGGGGGGCGGCGTGAGAAGCATGAGGGATGTGAAAAGGGTACCAGGGGAAAGTGGGGCCATGCATGTACCAAATCACTCACCGACAAGGCTCCTGATGAGTTGGGCAAACTCGAGGATGGTGTGTTCTTCGGGATTGCCCTGGAGTGAGAGTAAGAATGAATGTAGCTTCAGGTTGTGCGACGTCACCGACCGGACGGACGGCCCGGGCGCGAGTCTCACCAGGTTGACGGGGCTGCTGACGTTGCTGTTCATGAGGGAGACGAGTCCGTTGACAAGGTCGCTGCAGCAGCACGCGAGACGGGATGGAAGACCATGTGTTCAGACAGACCGTCTGGTCCTTGATGCCCTTACATAGGGCCTTGCAATATACAAAGGTCACCTCTCTCCTGTACCCAACATTCCTACCTATTTTTCCAAACCTTTCATACTCTTTCTGCCCCTGCTACTCTACAGATGTACATGTATTAGTCCTGCTTTCCTTATCACTTACCTTACATATTGGAAGGCTCTCGTCTGTGAGCCGGGCCCATACACCTACAAAACAGCACCAAATACCACAGGCTTCAATCCAGACCACCTCATAAGACACCCCTACCACAGCAAAAAGGGTAAATTCATGACATCCGTGTGACACTGCTTTACATTATATCCCTGAACTGTACTTGTGCAGATACTGGCATACAGTCCCCTCGCACCCCACCACCTTACCGTCAAGGGCTCCCCCTGCAGGGCCTGCAGGATGAAGTTGCTCACCACCCGGCCGTCATTCATGTGCATCCGGGAGCCGAACGTGTTGAAGATCCTGGCCACCCTCACCTCCACTCCTTCCTGCAGGGAAGGGAAATGACATCATCAATGCCCTCGGGCCCTCGAAGGAGTCTGTACTCTGGCTCTGCCATTTGGCTCACCTTACATGTGCAATGCTCACACGCGTCCTTTGGAAGTAGTTCCAAAGTTTGACATTTCATTTTAGAAAATTTTCAAGATTATAAATTTCACAATATGATTACTCAATAGAATGACAATATAAGACATAAAAAAAGGAAAACTAATACCTAAATGGTCATTAAAGTAGTTTTGAAAAAAAAAGTTTTGAAAAAATTAGCTGCTCATTTGTGCTCAAATCCAAAACTAGCAAGCTAATGTACAGTACAGGTCAAAAGTTTGGACACGCAATAATGCCTACAAGAGTGACACTGTAGCATCACATGACCTGGCCACCTGAGCTAAACAGAGACAGTGCAGGAGAAGTGGCCAATGAGAGCTTAGCATAGGCATCCCAAGGGGCTACCTCATGAAACAGATGTGGAGGAAGCAGTAGGATCAGCAAGTACCTGAAGCAACTGGGCTAAAGGATCTCGCTCAAAGGTCCAATGGTGGGATCACTCTGCCAAACCAGAGTTCCCATAAATAAAATAAATAAATACAATTTTATATATAATAGATTTTTTTATTTTATTTTTTTTTTTTATTTACATTTTTTCAGTTAATGCATAATTCCATGCATGTTATTTTATGGTTTTCGTTAAACTGTAGGGAATAGTACAAATAAATCTTTCCATGGGTATGCGTTTCCCGACTTTTCACTGGTACTGTATGTAACCAAGGAACTCTCCATTGCGCCAAGATGTTAGTTCCAAACGCTCCATCATGCAAGTCATGCTGTTGCACAATGTAGTTTATTTCTGCCTTTTACACGGCACAGACCCAGCCCCCACTGGAGTGAGAGAATGCCAGGCCTGATGATGTTAGCCAGTGACGGCTGGCCCGATTTTCTCAGTCACCCGTTTTATGTGAGATATCGCTACTGCCACTCTGCTTTAAATGGAAAAATGGAAACTTCTGTAATTCTGCCATTTGTAGAAGTCTCCGAGTCAGTTATTAAAACGCATAATTTTTATATATACACACACATGCTCAGTACACTTCATATACTGTAAATCTACAGTATATACCTGACAAACCTTGTTCATTGCATGAACCCTTATAGCACAATACAATACATTTATGGTGGTCAAATATCATATGTGATTCCTTCCCACATGGAAGTTTTATTATCTGGTCTGGTTCCCCCACTCATTTTTATCTCCTTCAAGAGATATAAATTGGAAGGAGTTTTGCATTAGGGTTAGGGCTTTTTAGTGGATATAAATTGGAAGGCTAGCTGGGTCACTGGAGTTTCGCATTAGCTTGCAATACATTCGCGTTCTCTGCCTGGTGACCCGTGTGATCCAGGATACGTTGGAAGAGAAGGGAGCTAAGTAGATGTCATGGTGACCTAATGTAACGGAGTTTTAATTAAGCAACAGAAAACTGGCTCCTTTACGTCAATCAAGTGGCATCTAAGAAAATGTTTCTGAATGTCGCACGATCTACCCGCACTACCTTCGCGATCGACGTACAGGGCACCCCTGATCTACACCCTTAACAAGCATAACATTCGTTGATGCCACGGCATATATGGTTCAGGACAGAGCTAAACATTTTAAATCTCCTCCATAGTCAATCGACTGGGATATTCAGCACGAAGACGACTGATCAAATGGGACTGAGAAGGAGCTGACAACGACCAAAGCCCATTCTCCTTGGTTCTTTGCTGTACATCACACCCCCGGTACCAGACTCCCACGCTCGAAGGCCAAGGGTGCTTTTCCACCGCAGCAAGGACCGTACTTTTCGTATTTTTGGTACCTCAAAGTACCAAAAGTCTGGTACTTTTGTGCTGGTTTTCCACTGGCGTAAAAACTGGTACCGGCGCTGAATAAAAGCAAAATGTGAGGTGGGGCATTTTGTACTGAATTAAAAAAAATGGGTGTTGTAAACACCTGGAGGATGTTGGATATTCTAAGATCGCATGTTATGCACATGCAGTTCTTACATCGCTAGTCAGCTTCATTAAGATCAGACTTTCTTACTTCCAGTTTTGGTCGGACATTACGGACCGCTCAGGGGGTTAATGTTTCGCTAAAACATTTTTACTGTGGTAAAGGGAAAAGGCTTAGCTAACTTTGCAATTTTAATGATTGTTCCTTTTATAGATTATATCCAATGTTTTTTTTTTTTTTTCTTTAAATCAGTTTAAAGTTTCTCGCTGCTTATGCATGAGCGCTGCATGAATTTTCCGAGACGATCATAATCATTCTCATCCTTGCCATTAAAATCACTCCTAGACAGGTTTGTGAGAAATCTGTTAACTCATTGTTGCTTTTTAAATACCCCAAAATTTATTACAAAATTCGCATTGCTATATTTGGAAATTCTCCAATACCACGCTGCTCTAGTGTATTAAACAAAATACTTCACTACTTTAAAATTTCTTGTTATGCCAGCCTGATCTTGTTGTATCTGTTCTTCAGACCAGATTGTAATTCTTATTATTATTTTTACTTCATTCATGTTCTCTGAGTTTATAACTTTTTTCCAAGATGGCGATCGCACTGTGTTTCAGAATCGGGCTATTTGCATAACCAATCAACAGCGAAAGCGTTGCAAGTTACGCCCCAAAGTACCGAAGTACCCCAACTGGCTTGGCACTTCCGATACTTGAATTTTTGGTACTGGTACTCGACCGGAAGTCAGTGTAAAAGTGCCGAAAGGACAGTACTTGGTGCAGTGGAAAAGCGCCCAAAGAACCAGCTTACCTGTTTCATGTAGGCATAGCACATAGTCTCTGCCACGCGCTTGCCCTCATCATAGCAAGCACGGGGGCCTATGGGGTTTACATGACCCCAGTAGTCCTCACTCTGGGGGTGGACCTCTGGATCTGAGGGGAGCACAGGGGTGAGCGGTCAGCCTTTTGCACACCTTCTTACTCATGATTTCAGGTTGCCAGTCAAGAGCCTCAAGACACCAACATGCCACATACAGCCAGAGCCCTTTAATACCCTATTCCCCCATTACTTCCTCCCATCTACATCCATATCCTTCCCCACACATCTCCCAGAATGCACTGCAGCAATGATGGTGGGGATAGACCTTACCTCCGTAGACCTCCGACGTGGATGCCAAGAGAAGCCGAGCACCAACACGCTTTGCCAGTCCTGGGGAGACA
The DNA here is from genome assembly GCA_026774405.1 of Petrocephalus microphthalmus. NCBI lineage: Eukaryota > Metazoa > Chordata > Actinopteri > Osteoglossiformes > Mormyridae > Petrocephalus > Petrocephalus microphthalmus. The sequence continues at coordinate 41,863,431 of JAODKK010000001.1, read as the reverse complement.
AACGTGCCTCTGATCAAAACTGCTACAACCAGGGAGAAGCTTGGACATCAACTCACACCTCCTAAATCTAACTAAATCTGACTTCTTCTGCCTTTACTGCTCTATGAGTTATTGCATTTCTCTCTCTAATGTTTTATCCATCTTTTTATTTGGATGTTTTTATGTTTGTTTTCTTTTTATTTATTTTATGTTATTCTATTTTGTTAGTTTTTTTTTTTTATCTGACTTTTTATACATTTCTTAGTACTTTTATGGACTACAGCAGTTTGGTTCAACTTTGTTGTTTTAAATATGCTATATCATAAATCCTTGGAAACTCACAGGCAGATAAACAAAAAAATGAGAGTAAATTAAAACAATATATCCAGTAAAACAGTATATCCATACCACTTGTAGAGAGGGGGGTGGGGGGGAAATAAAAAAAAAAAAAAAATTCCCAGAATGCACAAGGTGCAACAGCCAGCGCCTCTACGGCTGCAGGACCGGATGGCTGTTGTCTATGCTGGATTATCTCCATCCCCCCCCATTTCCCATCCCTGTTGCATGTGTTATATGTGCTTATGACGCTGAGGTGTTTTTTTTCTGCTCCCAAATTGTGCTCCCTACTGGAGTACAGTCTGGGGCCTGTTTTTTTATTCACCTCCTCTCTCCCCTCATGTCTGTAGGTCGGGCTGCTACATTTCACTGCACTTGATGTGCATGTGACAAATAAAATTTGTACCTTGTACTAGGCCAAACTGCTGAAGCGTGATCCCAAATGGAACACTGCTATTCAGACTGGTGCCTCCAGTGAATAATGCAGACCCCACGCTGTTAACATCTCCACCTCGAGCTGGAGTTTTACTCCCTGAAGAACCTCATATTAACTTCACCCTACCCCTGACATCACCCTCCATGGGTCAGTTGAACTCGGCTGCATCGTGATAGCTGCCAAACTGCAACCAAGGTGAGTACAGAACATCACCATGGCAACTCATACAGCAGAGAGCCAGCGCAAGCAACAAGGGAAAGCAGTTTGTGCCTGGGGGCCAGCACTGACTTACCCAGCATGTTCAGCGTGCCTATGGTGTTCGTCTTCAGGGTCTTGATGGGGTTGTACATGTAGTTCGGAGGAGAGGCTGGAGAAGCTAGGTGGTAGATCTGGTCCACTGTGACACAGAAGGCAGAACGTAACCAAACTTATGAGTCCCTCTGGATAGGCGCCGGCAGAATCGCGAGCAGAAGCTGGCTGCAAGATGCCGTTTGGACCACGTACACCCTCTCCCATCATGTTCACCCTCAGTCCCCTGCAGAAGTCTGGTCTGTACTACTAGTACACATATTGGGGACCCACCTTCCTTGGGTTCCCGCTTGCTTACGCTCGCCCGACATCTGATGACTTCGGTAACAATCGTGGCTCATGGGGTTTACTGGAGCAGAACCATGACAGGCTGGCTAGCACAGCAGTGCCCCCCCTCCCCCATCGTCAGACGAGCGTGACCCAGCTCACCCTCAATGTACAGGGGCTCCACCACGTCGTGATTTATCAGCTCGAAATTCTCATGGCCGATCCAGTGCTCCACGTTGCGCTTCCGGCCCGTGAAGAAGTTGTCCACCACAGTCACTTCGTGCCCGTCCATCATCAGCTTGTCCGCCAGGTGGGAGCCGACAAAGCCCGCCCCTCCAGTGATCTGCACAGAGAGAGGTGGGCGACTCGCAAGTGTTGATAAAAGCCGTTTGGTCATTTCTCAGGGCTATTCCAGGAAGTGCAGCACTGAAAGTGAAAAGGTCAGGTCCCAGGCCAGTGATTACCAATATCCTTTTCCTGTCCTTCTCTGACAGAAACTTCACAGGAGGATACTTCTGAGAAAGACTGCAACAACAAAAGGGAAATCTTAGAACACAGGAGGTAGCAGAGAGTACCAGCAAAGATCCAGCTAGCATTAAGTCCTACCACAGATAATGTTGGAGATGGCATTCAGGTCAAAACAGCAAAGCAAGCCACATCTCAGTTACTGAATGTTCTCTCTATAAGTGCTGCAGACCACGGCCACTAAAAGGGCCAGAATCACTTTGGTACACCGTTTTCAGCATTAAACTCAACTCAAACACCGGACACCGGCAGCACAGCCCATTGGACACAATGTCCTCATTCCACCTCCACCATCAGAGATACAAATGAGAGACATGTAAACTGGTACACAAGGCACCCGAGTTCCTCTACACTCTCAAATCGACTTAAACCCGACTACCAGCACCTCCTGCCTTACTAGGGACACACCAGTCTGCTGCTATGCTTTGAGTAACCCAACCACTACACCCAATATACTCATACCCGGACCACTTAGTACAAACTTCCGTGCAGAATAGGCTATGGCACAGGATACGCTTCAGATCATCAATAAAACCCTTAAAACAAGAAACACCATAAGGGTTTTTTTTTTTTTTTGTGAAGGGAACCTATAACTTTCATATGACACAATGAAAATATGACACTACCCCTTAAGATTGTGGGCCTCCTGGAGGATTAAAGAGAATTTTGTCATCTTAAAATTGGGTAAGCTATAGCTAAATAAAATGCTTATTTGAAATTAGGCTACAACTTTTTTTCAGTTGCCTAGACGCCACCGTTGAATTCCAAGCTAGTGTAACATGTATGAGCGAGGCCAGAAATTTTTTTGGATTTTTCACATTGGCACAGGGGCAAACAAAATGCCACAAAACTATTCAATTCCGAGATGGTCGAACAAGGACAATACCAAATATTACTTGAGCCGAGCCATAATTACCCTCTAACCCAAATGAATGGACAATCCCGGCTACCATGCAAGGGCACTTAATCCACATACCATGAGCTGCGTTGAGGGACAGGCAATGAGACAGGCCTGACTCTCAGAATCAGATCATCCACCATTAGATTTCCCTACCTGAGCTCCAGATCTTTAATCTTCTCCCGGAGAGGAGCCAGTGCCTGCAAGAGGACAAGTACCAATGAATACTGTATTCACGGTATCAGATCGCGATCTCCTCGCGATTATATGGCGCTCGAAGAATCTGTTCGGACGCCACCACAAATGCATTTCTTTGGATGCATGCAATTTGGTAAACAGATGCGCAGTTACATAGTAGGATCCATACTGTGACAGTTAGCCAAGCACCCCGCAGACTACTGTTTTGGTAAATGATCGAAACGATAAGCACTGAGGTGGCGGTGAAAAAAGGAACAACTCAGCAGCCACAACATCTTTTAAAAGAGGAGATATTCTGGATAGACAAGGTAAAAAAAGACAGTGGTGTGGCGGTACCTTTCGCAGTTTAAAATCTGACATTTATTAAACATAAGGATATGCTGACTTCATAATGATTACTAATATTTTAGACAACTAATCTGCTAACTATATTGTGGCTGTAAGTAAATGTCCACAGAGTACAGAAAAGCTGGCGTTCAGACAAATGTTTTGCTGTCACCTAAAGCTCTGGTGATTATTGTGTGTGTATGATATTATTGTGAGTGGATCGTGATCTGATATTGTGCAGTTTAAATGCATGCACCAAGATTACAGGACAGGTTGTTGTGCCATAAAAGTTTAGCTTTTAGGGCAGAGCTCCTCTCCTGTGGGGGAGGGGTCATTTCTCATCCAGTACAACAGCCCCACCATCCCAAAGAGCATAGTGCAGGCAGAATAGTAGCGGTATAAACATGCCTCAAGCACAGAAGGTGCATAATTTAGTGCAGTACAGCTGTGAATAAAAAAAATTAAGTCAGTGTTTTATGAACTGGGTGGGGCTAGGGACAGGAAGACGCTTTACTAAAACAAACGTCAGTAGGTGCACATCAACACTGACAAACAGAAGTGAGGACATTTCTACCAACCTCATCTATCTTGCGCTCAAACTTCATCTCCCCGTGTTCCTG
>JAODKK010000001.1:41583942-41594463 GCA_026774405.1 Petrocephalus microphthalmus | reverse complement strand
TGAGAGATTTGAACTTTTTGTGTCTCAAACCGCTCACCCTTGCATTTGGAGCGATGCCAGGCACAAATGTGCCTCCGCCCATTTTAATTCCATGTTTAGTTCCATCAATTCCATGGTTGATGGCGAGCGAGCTCTGATGGACAGCTGGCTATCCCTCATCTGGTCAGCATTTCTGTACAGATGAGAGGCGGGTCAAATGCGCCCGCGAATGCGGAGCCTGGGGTTTAGGGGCGGATGGGCCAAAAACGCGACCCGAAATGGTTCTTCGGGCGGCAACAAGAAGGAGCTGCGCCACGGGTGCTCGGTTGGCGGTCAGCAAAGGTTATTAGCAGGTGGGGGCACATAGACTGGTGCAGAGAGGACAGCATGACATGGAGAGTCAGAGTTAGAGTGACAAAGAGCCGGCCGGGGGTCACAAATAGCAACATGTAATAGGGAAGGACCCAAGTAAGAATATAACACAAAGGAGATGCAGGAGAGGGGAAAATGTATAACACAAATGTGCATGTGTATGCATGGACGGCGCAAAGCTTAGATACACAATGTCACTGGGCATCATTTTACTGCTGTCTAGTCAGCAACAGTCTGTATCTGGCAGCGTATATCGTCTGTGCCTGTCAGTATGTGTCAGTCTGTGTCTGTCAGTCTGTGGGTTATATGGGTTAGTCTGGCCTTGTCACTGTGTATTGGTCTGTCTGTCAGTCTGAGTCTGTCTGTGTGTACTGACTTGTATCAGTGTCTGTAGAGCTGTGCGCATTCATCTGGCTCCTGCATTGATTTGTTATGTGTTTCCTGGCTTAATTGATGTCATGAATAAAACATGAAGGGATGCATGGCGGAGTTATTAAAATGATTTAATTAGACCTGTCCGTCCCTCCCACCATTAGCAGTACAGATTACTTCCGGGGAGGTTGGGGGGTAAATTAGAGACAGCAGGGCAGGTGAGTGGAACCGTGTACACAGGAAAGTGGAAGATTATGCAGATAAACCGAAATCCTCGCCGTCTTAATGGGTTTGTGCTGTGGCAGATTTAGATAATTAGTGTAAAAGGATGGTAGCACAATCAAACAGCAGACACGTGTGAAGTACAAAAGGAAAAGGTCAGGGAGATGCCCGTGAGTGCAGGGCCTTGCCCTCTGCCTGACCTCTGACCCTTGACCTCTGACCTTCTGCTCCCAGGTGATCCAGAAGCTCCGGGTGTCTCGGGACGAGCACGCCGCCCTGCAGGAGCTGCTGGCATGGCGCAGGAAGCTGTGCGGGGAGCGGCGTTTGCTCCGCGGGGCGGGGTCACTGTCCGACCTCGCCGCGGCCACGGCCCCGCCCCCCGCCCGCGTCAGCGCCCCCACTCTGCTGAAGAAAGCCTTTCCATAGCCATCCTGCTGGCTTCTGATGCTGTGCCCTCCTCACGTCATCCCCCCCACTGTCTGCTTCCCGAGGGTAGTGGGACAGGCCCAGTGCAGCAGAACGCAGCCCTATTGCCCCCCAGGGGCAGATGGATGATGTCTCTGGGGCAACAGCGATTAATGTGTGGTGGGTAGGCCAGGGAAATCCGGTCCCGCAGACGCCCGCGTGCGATTCCCCATGGCTCACTGGCCGGTGCGATCCGGCGAAACCCGAAACCCACTGGTGCTGGTCGCTCTCACGCGACCAATCAGGGGCTCGTGTCCCCGCGGTTTACATTCAGACCACTGTGCTGACCCCGGCACGCTGGCTTCTCGTTGACTCTTCAGGTGAAACGATCCTCCTCGTTTTTCCAGGTGCTCTACTCCTGAAGCGTGGGTCGGGTATTCAGGGAAATCCAGCGAATCCACAGACGCAGATCCGTTACGCACTAGTGACTGCATTTCAGCGTCAGCCAAATCTTAGTGACCAGCTTTAATGAGTTTGTTAGCATCAGGCAGACTAGTGACCAGGCCGGTGTCCATGGTAATCTATACCGACGCATTGTACTTTAACCGTGTCTGGAGAGAAGGCATCCTGCCCCCCCCCCTGAATCTTTCATGCCCTAAGCCAGCCAATCATCATCTTTCACACGTGTCCAAGAGCAACAGGATCTTAGGGACATCCCACGCAAACAGAACGCGAAGACTTGAAAGGAAAATGGCACATACATACACAGACACTCACACACACTCACACACGCACACACACACACACACACGAGGCTGCTGCTCTCATCTCACACTCACTCTGAGCCTCTGCAGATGTGAAATGAGCAAATGTCCAAATCGAAAATTCTATCCATCCGCGGGGTAAGAAAGGCTGCAAGCCAGCAGCTCATGCAAATAAAGAAGGAGCCATGTTTATATGGGCACCACGGCTACCTAATGAATGATGATTATTATAGGATGGAAAGGGACCTTTCCAGAACTCTGAGATACCGGATGTCGACTTTAGTGACTTAGGTGAAATAGCACTGTACTGAACAGTTTCGAAGCACAGCCAGTATCCTGACACTAAGCGCAGTGCCTAGGTGTGGTAGTATCTTGCTAACGACGGGACCTTTCAATGTGTCTGACTACATGGGGCATCGACGTTCGCTGAAATGAAAAGGCATTTCACGGAGGAACAGTGAGACAGCACTTCTAGGGTGTTTTTTGAGTTTTAGGCGCGAGGTTTCGTTATGGCTTGGAAGTAGGTATCGCTGGATGGGCACAAGCAGAGATACGGGAATGAACAGTCCAGCTGCGCCATGCCTTTTTACAAAGCTCCTTGCCTGCCTACGACCTGAGAGGAACTCACTCACTAACACAGAGCGGACCGCAGATGCAAACACAAATTCTGCCACGTGTGAGCGCAGTCTGCTGACCTCCAGCACACTGAACTGGGTCGATTATGAAGATTACGACTTGAGAACGGTAATGTGACTAAGTCATCTGGTATAGGCAGAGTGCACAGCACGAGACCGAGGCCTGCTCTCCTGTAGTATCGTGGCTTTTTAAATATATTTATCGTTTCTCCGAAAACTGAAAAGAAAGATGACCTTGCCAAAATATAGCTTTTTCTCCGCAGCTTTTTAAATGCATGAGCTTCAGTGACGAGCTTTCCCAGACCCTTGTAAGATCATCCACATTGAGTTTTTCATAAGCGTAATGAACACCATCGCCCCCTGTTGGAGATGTGGTGCCACGGGCCGGACAGGCCCTGGGAATAGCATTCTTGGTGCCCTTTGAGCAACTCCCCCTTCTTAAGCTGATGTCTCCGGGGCAACGTACGTATTTGTGTCATGGCGGTGAAGGAGGGGGAATCCTCACCGTGGCAACCCCATGCTTACCACCACGCAGTGTGTTTGGCTCATCTTTTTACTATTTTGTAAATCGGACCTTTTAAGTTCCATATAATATAACTGTGTTTGTGAAAGAAGGAATGTCTCATTATGTACCTTGTTTCCAGAATTTTATAGAAACCTGTACAGCAATAAAGCACAACTCTGTCACAAACCCTGTGCCGTGTGTGTCTCTCTGGGCTGGGATCAGGATATCGAGAGTGCCATGCCCATCCCCTGCAACACCTCTCACTCACAACGCTGATCCTGGACCAGCAAGCAGGACATGTAGTAGTGAAGGTAACCCTGGACACCTGCTTAGGGCATTCACACCTGGGGCCTCTGATAAAATACTAAATAATGTGATGACGTTGAAGCCCGTGTGTTTGTTTTTACTGGAAGTCTGGCAGTGTGTGGTCTCACCTTGTGAATATAATTTAACCTATCGAACATATTCCACCTGGGAAGGAATAAAACGAAGTCCATCTGGGATGCTTTAGTGCCACGCTGCTGTGTTCCCACACGCGCTCATATATGCGGCTCGAGTGACGGGAAGCACCATCTTCCTGTTAGCCCCGAGGAGCCCCTGGCCAGCTGCGCGCTCAGCCTGTGGACGTGGATTATGCCGTTATTGCGCCAAGGCTATAAAGGCAAGTTGTTTTTGCTTCCCAGGAAAGGCCGGGTTGGTGGTAGTGCTTACTTGTCACGTGCAAGTGTGTGTGTGTGTGTATTGCTGATGGCCTTTCTGTCTCCTCAGTTTTATTACAGCAGTTTAAGGGTTGCCACACCGCGGCCGTAAACATCTTGCCGCTTCGTTTAAAAATCGCTTACATAACAGCTGTGCCGAGAGCACACATCGGTCCCTGCCCTGGGCGCAGCTGCCCTTAGCAATTCACCCACACGCTCCACACAGAACGTGTAGCGTATCATGCATGTGACCTTTGACCTCAGCTGCTGGCTTTGGGAGGGGGGTCTTTGTGTGTTGGCTCTGCCTGTATAGCACAGCAGAAAGGGGCTCCAGCATCTCTGTTTTTGAAATCTATTTGCTTTTAAACATTTTGGGATGAGTTTTGAAATTGGATATTATTTCATTACAAATCTATTAAAAGATAATCATCATATAGATCTCTGAAGACAGCAGGTTTCCATGGAAACCTTTCCCAAATCCCCTGGTCTGTTCTAATGGGGAAAATAATGTGTCCTTCTTCCAAATTAATGGAAGTGTGTAGTTGTTTGAACTATGGAGAAGGCGAGTGTTAAACAGATAACAGGTGTGTTTTTTTCTGGTTTACCAGGGTGGTCATGTGACATGTCACAAACCCAGAGGAAGTCGATGATCTCCACCCTGGAGAAACGGCGTGACCCTTTACACTTGATCAGATAAATCCCTGTAATAGGAGTGGACTTACAGTAGCTGGTCTGTTGAATGTCTTCAGACCCAGAGTGTTCTACTGTGATTAAGGCTGAAAGTTTATTTCTGGATGTCACATGGCAGAGGTACTTGATTTACATATATGAATTAAACATGTGCACACCAGCCGCATGCAATGTGAAAACCGTATACTCCATCACATACACACAATGAACAAGAATGTGAGGCAGGATGGTGGTGCAGTGGTTAGTGTTGTTGCCTGGGACCAGGGTTCGAGTCTTCGCCCTTGCTCCGTGTGTGTGGAGTCTGCATGTCCTCCCCAGGCCGTCGTGAGGTTTCGTCCAGGTACTCCTGTTTATTGCCTGTAGCTGTGCCTGTGTGAGTGACTGGTGTGTGCGTGTGCCCTGTGATGGGCTGGTGCCCCTTCCTGGGTTATTTCCTATCTTGCACCCGTAGCCTCTGGGATAGGCTCCAGACTCCAGGCTCCGTGACCCTGAATAGGATAAGTGGTTACAGAAAACGGATGGATGCATGGACAGATGGATGAACAGAAATGTTGATTATTCAGACTACAGGCAGTTCCTCCCATACCATTCAAGACACCTTATAGGCAAAACCCCAAAATACAATAGTAATACATGCCAAAGAACACAAAATAAATACATGAAAAGATAAAGGTCTTTTTTGCACTAACACTTCTGTAAACTTTACATGGATGTTTTTTCGGAATTCCAGATTTACGTAAGTCAGTTTTAAGTGGAGAGCTGCCTGTGTAACTATTATAATAATTAGTATAACATTAGTCAATAATAATACTACTCAGTATTCATTAATTCATTCATTATTCATACTCGCATGTCCTGTACAGCGTTGCAGGGCCTGGATCCTGTCCCGGAAACAATAGGTGCACGGCAGGGAAAAACCCAGAGCAGGGTGCCAACCCATTGCAGGTATATATTACCCAGTAGTGGGTATGAAAATTCTGTATTTAATAAGCAATATATGTAAAGGTATCTGGGTGTGCTTTCGGGACCTGAGGATGAAAGCACACAGCTGCTCATTGATACAGTTAATCTCATTCCCTGGAAGCGTCCGAACACGGCGTCCGGGATCCAGCGGAGGGGGAGGCATTTCATGCAAATGAACGTCAAAAGGCCACCGTTTGCCAGCCGTCGCGTGCCGTGCTTTGCATATGCAAATCATCCGATTAGGTCCTCATCAGTCAGCCTGTGCCAGGAGTCCGGGCTGAATGACACTTGCAGGGGACAGAAATATGCACGATTCCTAGAGAACCACACCGTGGGTGTTTTATCACGTCTGTGCAGGCATACGTCAGGTAACTATATAAAGAGATTATCTTTCCAAAGGTCTTGCTCCACCTTTCCAAACACACTTCTGGACCTTTCAACTCGTCCAGTATGATTTCTCAGCACTGCTCAATTCTGAGAGCTGGGTGGTCAGCCCTTTTACCCACAATGCCACAGCATGAAATTTGTTTACCAACATAAATTTGGAGGCTTGGTCTGGAATGAGGAGTACCTGATTTAGAAACATCTGTGGCCGCTCCCTGGGGACCAACACTACACATGCACTGAGTGACAGAGCTCAGCTGGACCTCTTACACTGAACCAAAGTGGGGAGCAGCGTAGGGCCAGGGTCTCCAAACAGTGCGCAGTAGCAGCACGCCTGCTCTCCTCCATACAAAGGAGTCAATACTCATCGATGCACCCGTATTTCCATAGTTTCCTGTGGAAACTAATTACACACCTTCCTATAGAAGACACATCACCGAAAACAACTTAAAAACACTCATGGCAAGATCAGTAATAGCCAGTGTTGTGCGAGTTACTGAAAATTAGTTACATTTACTAGTTACTTCATTCAAAAGTAATTGCATATAAATGTGATTAGTTAGTAAGCAAAGTAACTTCTCAGTTACCTCAGTTCTCTTATTAATGCATAGATACCTAGACAGCATACATACATCACCAGAACATTGGTTTAAGATCGGAACATCGTTAAATGCTCATGTTCCATTTAGGGCTATTAACAATATTTAAATTTTTTCAGTAATTTTGCTTAATCAGTTCAGCATAACTATTATGCCCATTACTGCTGTTTCTGTCATCTTGTCAATATTTAAAATATAATTTTAAATTAACATTTATTAAGTAATAAACTTTTAATCAGTTAAATCTTTTGTGTAGTATATAGTTTTAAATAGTATGCCTACATGCGGGGTAACCAGAACAAATCTACTCTACAGTACAGGGGTCACCAACCTTTTTGGAACTGAGAGCTACTTCATGGGTACTGAGCCATAGGAAGGGCTACCAGTTTGATACACTCTTTTTAAATAGTAAATTTGCTCAGTTTACCTTTAGTTATAATGCTTAAAAAAGAATAATAATAATAATAATAATAATAATAATGCTTAAATAAATGCTTTTTTTAGATATTGTCATTTTCAAATCCATATAAATGCAAATGTAATAGCAACAAGATAAAATTAAATTTAAGACGCTGCTCACTGGTGAGTTGTGCTATTTTTAGAACAGGTCTCCGGGCGATTCATGTGGGGGCGTCCTGGTGCCCGTGGGCACCATGTTGGTGACCCCTGCTATAGTATATTAATATATATATAGTATAATCCTATTGTGGGTTATATAGCAATATATATTGGGATGAATAATAGTACTTTTAATTGCGTTATTTAATTTGAAAAACAAATTATATTAGTTACACTACTTGGTACCAGCAAAAGTAGTGGAATTATAGTAAAGTGTTATTTGTTACTTTGTAATGTGTTACTACAGTCACCAGTAGCAGCATAATCTCTATCACTTGTGTAGATATCGGAAAGCCAGGGCGTACTGTATATCCTCTCCTTAGCTGTAGAATCTCGACTGCCTTATTTAGGGGATGCGTTGGGGGTGACCCTGAGTCCATACAGTGAGAAAAGGCAGTAAGGCTCCTGAATCATTCATGAATTTATTACTGTTGTCCTCTACAGCCGTCCTGCTGGGCTCACTTACATTGCGACCGTGTGTTGGCATTACTGTTTTGAAAGATATTTCAGTTGTGAGACACGCCTCCGGCAGGGGCCGTTGAGGATTGGGGGAGGGGGGTGGGGTGCATTAGGGGAGACGTTCACAGGGGAAATCAAGGGGAATACAGAGGCAGTGGCGGCTCTCTCTGTCCGCGCCTCCGCAAACGAGATCATTAAATCACTCGCTTATCCTAGTTGTGTAACATGAGATAACTTATTTATAGAGGATCCGGTTAAGGGTGTTAAGCATAGTCAGGGGTTCCTGTTAATGATGACGTCCTGCGCAGAGCTGGGCGGCGAGGGGCTTGTATCTACAGCAGTGTGAACGAGAGGGACTTCTCGGGGATAGGGTTACCCACAGGGCTGGAGAAGGAGAAGTTCCTCCTCCGTCTCAGTCCATCCACCCTGCAGGTAATGGGGGTAGCGTGGGGCAGAGAGACTTAAGACAGACCCACAGGCCCGGTATAGTAGGGTTCCTTTATTCAGAATACAAGCTAGCCATTCATCTGAGTTGCTCTTCTGAAGTTTATCCAAAGAGGTCTTTTCCTCAATATCTTTAATGCTTGTGGCTAATGGAGAAGAAACTCTCATGGGGGTTGGCTTTTCTTCTGTTTATGGAGTCCCTCAGGATGTTTTGATATGTGTGTATTTTTGAGCAGATATGTGCGCATTGCGTGTGTTTATTCTGTGGTACATGGTTGATCCAGCCTGCAACCACAGTCCTCCAAATATCCCACAAGCATCCCACAATGCCCCCTGCTTCAGGGCTTTGGGCCACATGCCGTCCTTCTGGTGAGCAGATGCTTCTCTGTGGCCAAGGCTCAGCCATCTCCCACGTGTTGGTTTCCAGAACCACTGAGCGAATGTTTCGCTATAGAGACCCCAGCACTCCGGAGCTTTGTCTAACAAGGAGCAGGGATGGGAGGGTGGGGTCATCGGAGGGTGAGACTTGATGGGACAGCACGTGAGAGCTCAGTGAGCCTCAGTGTGCCAGGTCATTCTTACTGGGGTTGCTTTATGCTCCCCGCGTCAGAAATGCAACTGCCGAGTGAGTCACAAAGCCTCTGTGGACTTATTCTGGGCTTTAGTTTGGCGCTGCGGTTAGCCAAACGGGCCTTTTGGGCAGGTATTCTGAAGACGCCGCAGAAGATCTAATCTCAGCGGCCTGTTCTTTGTGTCACTGTCACACTACGTCTAGAGGCACTCTCATGGCACCAGCAGACAGTACTGAACATATACTAAGACATTGTCGTTATTTGTGAAGTTCCTTTGCCCCGACGTCACACTATAAGGCTGCTGCAGTTCTGTACCCATGATATCTGACATCTGCGCGCTAACCACATCAGTTACGGGAAATAGCTCGCTAGCAGAGCAGTGTAGGATCCCAGCACTCGGCGAGGGTTTATCTGAGAGGCTGTTTACTCGTCTGAAGTCAATCGAGTACGCAAATCAAAAACAGGTGAGTCGGAGGTCTGCTACAGCACAATAAGGGGGGGGGGGGGTTGCATTGCAGCATTCTCTTTCTTAGGTCCTGCACTGAGAGAGCATGGGAGCCAGAAGTGAGGCAAGCGCGTGAATTTGCATGTTTCCTTTGATACGCCCCCCTCCCCCCGGCCATGACCTGTACAGCTGTGAGGTCCTCGAGGCACACATCAGAAACCCCAGGTGTATGCACATGTGTGCATTTCAACAGCCCACTGCCTGCTCTCACGCCGCAAAACCGGCACAGGGCACACAGGGAACAAGAGGTTGGGTGGAAAATCATTAACGCGACACCCTGCGTTAATTTACAGGATGCGGGAAAGCCGAGACGAGGCGCGAGGGGCATTAAATGGTACGGGGGCGACTGTAATAGTGATGGAGGCACTCGACAGCAGCGGGACCCAGAAAGATGGCCGCCAAACTCTGCATCCCTTAGAGATGGCCTCTTCTTTCCCATGCCCGCGAAAGCGGTCGGGAATGGTTCCATAGGAATGGGACTCAGAAAGAAGTCCGATCCCCACATCACAGGACAATCGCTCGCGTCTTTGTGCTACTTATGGTTCCTTTAACTTTTGGTCTTCAAGTGCAGTGCGGCACGTGGGTGTCCAAAAAATACATAAGGTTTGAGAGTTTGCCCGCTGCAATCATTTCAGGGGCTCTTCAGCAGAATCGGCCAGACTGAACAATAAAAAGCTGGGGACACTGACGCCCCCAGGGGTATAAACAGAGCCAGGCACTCGGGGCCTGTTCTGAACGCATGCATATTCTGAATGTTGACTCGGTGACCATAAAACGATGGACAAAGGATGCGGGTACCCCACACAGTTGGTGTCAGGGCCTTCTACTGGCCGACCAATGAGGAGCACAGAAAAAGGGGAAGCTGAGGCCCGGGCATTTGGGGAAAGCATGGAGCTTTGATGGTTGGGATGTCTTTCTTGGAGTCTGTTTGTGATTGGCCCTTCGCCTCAGGTCAGAGCAGCGTGCATGTTTCCACCTCTTAATGTCTATAAGAAGCCCTGCTATGAGCTAGCATAACATCCAGGGTGTCCCACAGCCTTGGACGCTGTGCTCGCGGCAAATGCCCCCCCCCGTAGATGCACAGAATGTCCTGTATGCGCAGACGCCTGCAGTGCTTTCTGTGACATTTCAGGGAAGTTGCTGGGAGCTGCAGGGGCAAAGCCGACGAGGCCGCATAGGGATTGTCATTTGGGGGGTTGCATATGCACAGCCCAGCCGAAAGGGTGGAGAAGGCGGGGCTTTATCACCCACAGCGGCAGCACCTCCAGGCCCGCATCAAATATTAAGGGCCTTAGGGTCTGCAGGGAATACCCCCCGCCCGCCCCCCCCCCCCGC
>JAODKK010000001.1:41200793-41211128 GCA_026774405.1 Petrocephalus microphthalmus | reverse complement strand
TGTTTTAATTATGACTGCATATTTAGCACCATAGTTTCACTGACATTTTATTAGATTAATAATGTATATTTAGCTCCAGTCACATGTTTTATTGATTACCATGTATAAAATATTTTCATGAATGTTATAAAAATGGTATGTTTTTATTAATTATTAAAAACAATTTATATATAGCTTGATATTATATTCCAATATGCTTTATTAAATTATTAATGTATATTCAGCTTGATAGTTGAGGGTCACACACACACACACACACATACATAGGCTAGGCTAAGATATTCGTTAGGTTAGGTGTACTGTATTAAAATGCATATTCACCTTACAAGAAACACATCGGAACTTAACCCCATTGTAACCTGGGGAGCAGCTGTATTTACTTAAAAAATCTTGAGAAAAACAACTTATTTTCACAGATGCCTTTGTTGAATTTAGAAGAAAATATTTTAAAAGGGAGTTGAGGACATGTGCAATTTTTTTCAATAAAATGTTTGAAATAAATTATTTCATCCTTCTCTCAATGGGCTATTCAACATCTGGGGTCAGCTAGCAGTGTTTCTACTAAAGCAGAACAACGGAGAAACTGAAAAGCTAATATGCTCACTGCTATATTTAAGTCTTACAGTCATCACAATACCAAACAATGTTATCGGACATTGCAGATTTTCCCCAATTCGTGCAGGACTAATTTGTTCTAAACAAACATTTAGGACAGACTTAACTAATTCTTGACGCGTGCCAAGAGGAAAATTCCTCACCAAAGCCGGAATTTCTCCCATTTTTACAAATGAATTTCAGCCAAGATGAGAAAATAGTTCAGCTGTTTGCCACGATTCTGAAGCCCAAAAAGTGTTCAAGGCAACAGCAGCAGTGGTCAGCAAACATTCGGCCAGCAAATTGCAGTGACGCGAAGGAACACATCCTTACAGGTGTCTCACCTGGGTGTGCGTGCTCCCTGCGGGGTGCTGGGGGCTTTGGGGCTGCTGGGTTTGCTCCAGGCCTCCAGTGTGTTCAGTGTGATTCTGCGGGGCTGTGGCTTGGTCTTCCCACATGGAGGGTTTTTTCCTTCCTCATTGGCCCTAGAACTCAAGGGGGTGGAGCCTAGGTCTGACCCCAACAGGGAAGCAGGGGAACTGCCTTCGGACACAGCCACACGGGGCACAGGAGATGCCGTCCTCACTGCGGACGTCCTCTTGCCCTTTTTCTCAGGGATGGAGCCTGGGGTACAGAGCTCAAGCTGGGGACGTTCCTTCAGTGGCGTGCCCAGCTCTCCTGGGGAGAATGTGATAAAAGAGCAGTACCCATCTGTGGAGGAGATGGCCAAGATGGAGCCATCCCTGGACCTGGAGAACAAGCGAGGCGGAGATGTGAGAGAGATTCCCCCAGAGAGGAGACACAAAAATGCAGAGAAAACCCAGAGAGAGAAAAAGGGACCAAAGGAATGAGAGAGAAGCAACCATTCTGAACCATGCTAACATTCCTAAACAGTATTTCAGACCGCAATATACACATATACATGCATTTGCTTTCCCCCAAAAAGCCTTGAGGCGCTGGCCCAACGCACCAAGTGAGGTCACTGAGCGTGTGGTAGTGGATGTTGGATACGTAGCCAAAGGGCAGCCGGTGCTGGGTGTCGTACAGCAGGACCGAGTCCTCAGAGGCCACAGCGAACACCATGCGGTATGGTAGAGGGAAAGTGCTGGGCGGGGCCTGACCGGAATCATCTGCAGGATTGGAAGCAACACAGTCAACGCACCACCTTTAACAGTATAACCACATGCATGGGGAGAACGGAGGCTGGAGGCCACCACTTCAGTGTTCTAGCCTGAAATAGAAACCCACCTCGTCAGATTTCCTCACTCAAAACACAGCACAAACTGACAGTAGGAATTATAAACATGTGCCAAAAGTCCGGTTTGAGCCCTACCTTCTCCCTTTCTGGTTTTCAGCTCAAAATAAACGGGGCAGCAGCGGACAGCTAAGGTGGCCTTGGAAGGGCAGGGCAGGTGTGCGACGGGCCTGGAGGGGCGTACAGCACAGGTCATGCAAGCCATTCATTCGGGAGGAAGGAGGGCAGCCATCTCCTCGCGCATGTACCTTTTGAAGCTCTTCCGAGAAAAGATGTATGTGGTGTTGGTGACATTTTCACCAGCCTCCACGCAGCCAGCTGCATTATCGGGAGTCACATGACATTTCGTCATTAGTGAGAGGCTCCCTTAGCCACGATACAGGTACTAAGAGCATCAGTCAATGACATTAAGGTGACGTAACTACAACAGTATATGTGCCACAGTTATCAGGGGTGGGGTCAAGTGGAACATAAATGCTACAGGAATACCAGGGTATGCCATTATCCCCAAAAACTGTGCAGCACCTGGAGTGAGGAGGAAGGAGCCATCAGGGGTGAAGGCGAGACGGCGAAAAAACGACCGCATGCTGTCATCATGAAACATTCGGTAGTTCTTCACCTGCGAACGAAAGCCAGCTGAGCGTTTGAATATCAGAAGCACCCTTAGTGAAGGAATAATTTGAATAACATGAACATGACCCTTGCAGACCTCCTCCCTTCATCTAAGAACCAAGTCACACACTGCTGAATGACAGACAATAGTCAAACTTTTCAGAATGATGAAAGACCCCTTCAGGTCAAACAATGCCCCGACAACACATTCCTGCAGAAAATAACAGCTGTGCATCCACACCAACCTCTCCTTCATTAGACCCTCCGGAGCACATCCTGCTAGTGCAATAGGTCTTCTTCCTGGTCTGTATGCTGTATATCCGCAGCACCCTGAACGGAACATACACACAGGTCAGAATAGCGCTGGGGAGAGAGACACCCATCGCCGATTAACCAACAGAGAGAAACGCCCACCTACCTGTCACAGCTCAAGGTACCGATGTATTTACCCAACGGGTCCCAGGCCACACCCTGTACATAGCTCTTGTGGTCATTGAATATGTACATCTTCTGACCTGGATATAGAGTACAGATGTGTCCATGTTTAAATAAACACAACATAACTATGCTGTGGGAGCCAGGAGGTGGAGTCTAGGGCGTACGACCATGGAGCCTACCCTTCGTCACATCCCACATGATGGCAGTATTGTCCACAGAGCCTGACACCAGGAAGTTACCATCGACGGCCCAGGAGATGTCATACACATCCTCAATGTGTCCCCTGTGGGTAAGAAATGATTTGATGTCCCATGATTTTAGGTGCCCCTGTAAGTAGCTGTGGGGAAGGAGACAGTCCTCCAATTCCCAAAAAGTCACCCCACATCACAATGAAGACCCAACCGCAGAACCGGTACACAGGTGCAAGCTGAAGGCTGCTGCTGCTACAGCCTCAGTCCAGTCCTTCTGATCTCTAATCCCCAACTGGTAAACCGTCGTGGGTGCGGTCGGACCCCCCCCCCACCCCCACCTTCCTCACCGAAGTGTCTTCACCACAGTCCAGCTCTCCTTGTTCAATTGGGCATCTTCATCCTCCTGGAAGGCGGCCGACTCTGGCTCCTTGCTGTCGTTCAACTTCCAGAGCAAGATGGCTGCATCTGGAGAAATAAAGGGGCAGGATTCAGACAGAGCACCCCCTGCTGGCAGTATGAGTGTAAACAAGTAGATTAAGGCTCCAGATTCAGAGAAACAACAGTTCTTTATTACTGGCACATCCATGTAGAAGAACACAGTACACTGAAATACCATTGCCCCCCCATGGTACGACATCAATACAAATGCAATAAATAATTATATGACACCCACAACACAATAGAAAACACAAAATGCAACGATATTTGAGTGTGTGCAGTGTAATGCAAATGTGATGGATGTGATGTCCACTAGATGAGGATGGACACTAATGCTAATCTCAGCACAGGTTAAAAAAACAACATCAAATTCACTAATCCACTGGATACCAAACACTGCCTTTTTAAAACGACTAATGACGCACCATCACCACCCGACGCCAGCAGCTCAGAGCAGGGGGAGAACCGCACTACATTGACTGCCTTGGTGTGCCTGGCCAGGTTGGAAAGGAACTCCACAACTGTCTTCCCGTCTGGCCCAGTCTCCACCTTCCACATCTGAAATGACAGAGGTCTACATCACATCCTGCAGTAACGAAAACACACCCCTCCCTTCCTGAAGCACGATGGAAGACTCACCCTCACTGTACTGTCTACCCCTGAGGTGGCAAGCCGATGGACCCTGCCTTCAGCCCATTGCTGGAAGTCCATGCTGTACACTGGCTCTTTGTTGTGCCATGCAATTTCACAGGTGGTGACCTTCATGGTGCTGCAGCTATGACAGAAAGCCATACATGCTACAGGCCAATACACAACAGTCACACCAGCTGGTGTTTCAGCCTTAATGTTAGGAATGAAACGTAACGGACACACTTTGACAAGACAGCTTATCCTCCGAATTACGCCTCCAAAGCGACGTCTTCACCAACGAGATCAGGAATCACAAGTATTTAAGACAAACATGACCCAATAATTTAGCGATAAAAAACTTTTAATGCAGAGAAAAGTCAATGCAGCGACGGTAAATTAGAGCTACCATATTTAAGGGGTCACACAGACAACTAAATCAGCGGCGAGTTACTGCCATTTTACGAAACTGGAAACTTTACTGCTAACGTAAGTTTCGCTTCTCTTGTTAATACAAAGCAGTCTGAAAACTCACGCCACTTTACGCCGGTTATATGAAGACTTGTTTATGTCCGGCAGCCGGGAGGAGAGCGCTGCGTTATGGTGTTTTTTCTGATATGTCCCCGACCCCCGGTTTCTACTTCCCCGCTTTGTCCCAACGCCGCTCGGCCGCTTCGCTCGGTTTCCCGCGCTGGGTTTCGGCCGGGAGCCCCTCCTACTCCGACAGCTCGCGACTTCCGGTCGCATAACAGTCGTCGCTTCCGGTATCGCACGCGTTTCCTATTGGCTTCTTCCGGTTTTATTAGGATCATAAGGGTGTGTAGAGTTGCTTCGGGGTTTTCCGGGTCTCTGCCAGTAGGGCGTGATTATGTAACTAACTAAGAACTAAGGGCCAGGTATAGAATCCACCTTGAATATTTTGGATTCAACTAGCATTTTTATCCTGGTTTTGCAAACTTGGTTAAGCAATGTCGGTTGCAATTCCTTTTCTTACATCACATTTTAACTCCATTACTGAGAGATCAGGCTTCTTATGGAAGCTTCTAATGTCACTTTCACACACAATGGACAGGCAACATTTTAAGGATTTCCCATATTTATTAACACATGAATGAACACAAAGCTGAATTTGGTAAATTAATTCCCTCGTAGCCCATTGAGTAAAAAATGAACGTTAACTGTTTGGCCAATTGAGATAAGCAGATATGGTATTGCAACCTACAAAAGCAGATGGACGTTAATGTGCAAATAAATTGTAGTTAGATAAATTCTTTTAAATAAGACTATTGTGTGAAGGTCAAATTTCCCTGGCTTCCATTTGGCTTTAATGGTAGGGGATTCAATCAAGTAATGCAGAATACCTGTCCAATCAAGTAAGATGACAATTTTTTAAGAGCTGAATCTGCACAACTGAAATGCACTGGAAGAAGAAAATAACTTATAGCACTGGAGAGAAGTGTTTCCTAAGCTCCGGCTGTCTATATGTCTGTTACAATCTTTTAAAAAATGATGAGAACAAAGTCACTTTTCTCACAAAATTTGTAAGGTACCTCAGGACCACATCTATTGCTATGAATACACTTCAGCTACTTTGGAAACGCATCCCTAGCTGTGAGATGGTTCCTCCTTATGTGCTCTGCGGAAGACCTCGGACCAGCAGAAATCCAGATTGAACGTGGTTTTAAGATAAGCAGAAAGGCTTTCACCCGTCCATTCATCGTTTAACTGCTTATCCCTGTCACAGTCACAAGGGAAAGTCTTTCATTTGACACTAAATCCTAATGAACCTCTACAATGAAAACAATACACAGCAGTAATGTGACAATTTACCAAAAATAATACCACGGGAGACAGTCGCCAATGTCCATCATAGAATAACGCTTTTTAAGGACCCTGTTATAGAATATCCCAATAAATTCCAAGTATTCTGAAAATTTTACTTCACTTTCCTTATGGGAATGCACTTCAAAATAGTTAATAATTGTGAAATGTGCAGTTCTGTTTTTCCAGATGTGGTAAACCACAATTCAGCAACACTGGAGAGCAAAGCAACTGACTTGTGGCAGTTTTACCATTGGAAGACATGTTAAATATAAATGTTCAGGGAGCTTCGGCATGCCATCATCCTATGGCTTCTTTCTGCTCATTGAGTTTTCAAGTACCACTAGCATTGATGATGTCCAGCAAGCTAGTCTTCAGTAATTTATAAATTTTAAATTTTATAAATCAGGACTTTAAATGAATGATCTGCTTAGTAAATGAAGCATTTCGGTGTAAAAACAGGAAATAAACTGTTTCACCTGTCTATAGAAAAGTGATGAAGACTCCTATACACCGTAAAACTGCTTTGAAGTAACCATCCGGAAAACAAAAATAAAAATATTCATCAGGATTTAAAATCAACCCCATTAATTTAAAAGGATCATTATCTTCAGGCATTGTTCTTTTTTTCAGTGCAAAAATCTGGACCATTTTTGTAGATTTTCTTTTTTAAATAATAATAGCTTGATATGAAAATAGAAAAAATACATAATGTACAAAGATTCAGAGATACATTCAATAAAGTCTCTGAGATTGTAAAAAATAAAGTGTGACAGGCAAATATGGAGGTAGACGGAGAGAGGCCAGCAGGGGGTGTCCAGCATCTCCTTGTAATTGTCCCACTGGCCCCCACTGCATATCTATGTGTCCCCTGCACCCCCGACTTCCTCCAGGACCTGTGCCAGGATCTCGTCGATGACCTCGCAATCATAGTTGACCTGCTCCAGTTCCAGTGCGGGAATGAAAGTCACCAGCAAGCGACCCACACTCCGACGCAGTTCGTTCAGCTTCCTGTAGAGAGGTAGCGAGGGTCAAGACTCATCTGTCGTGTAATATCCTTGCTCTCATGCTATGTGAATGTTAGACCAATGTGAGCAGGTAACTGACATCGGCCTTCCTTAATGTAATTTATTGGCTTTTGAAGAGGCCAACGCTAACAGCACTATGTTAATGTTGATGTAGCTAACAGGCCCAACTTTAGCATAAGTGTTACATCGCAAAAACTCAAGTTTCTACCTTTTAGCCTCATCTGTGGGCACTGGTGTGCCTGTAAGGCTGGGGGGTGCCGTGCTGTTTTGAGTCTGCTCTGCAGCAGCAGAGTCCTCTGAGGCATCCTGGATCTCTCCACCAGAGCTGGGGCTCCCTGTCCCTCCCTGTGCTCTCAGATGCTCCAGCTCCCTGTTCAGTTCTTCACACTGACAGGACAAGACAAAAGAAAGATGGGCCACTGTGTGTGTGTGGTACAGCTATGCTCTTCTATTTAGGAGACACACACTCACCTTGGTTTTGAGCTGCATCCTTTCCTCGTTGCTGTGGTCCAGGTCCCGCAGGAGTGAATCTAATTGCACAGCAACTTCATCATCCTCCTCTGCCTGACGGGACATCTCTGCCTCCTGCTGCGGCCGCTCCTCCTTCCCCTCACTGGAGACCTGTTGGCAGGGAGTCTGCACCTCCCGATCTCGCTCCTCCTTCCCCTCACTGGAGACCTGGTGGCAGGGAGTCTGCACCTCCCAATCTCGCTCCTCCTTCCCCTCACTGGAGACCTGTTGGCAGGGAGTCTGCACCTCCCGATCTCGCTCCTCCTTCCCCTCACCGGAGACCTGGTGGCAGGAAGTCTGCACCTCCCAATCTGGCTCCTCCTTCCCTCCCTGCCACTCAGTCTGAACCTCCTGTTCGCAGAGCTCCTTCTTGACCATGCTCTGCCTCAGCACCATTATCTGCGTCTCCAGGTCCTCTGCCTTGCAGGTGAGCTGGTGCACCTGCTCCTTGTAGGAGTCCCTCTCCTGGGCGGTGGCCTCCATCAGTTCCAGCAGCTGGTCCTGCTGCTGCTGTGCATCCTTCAGGAGCGTCTCCATATTCTGCTTTGCTCCCACCTCCTCCCTCTCACCCACGTTCTCTGGCACGTCAGATGTCCCCATTGGCTCTCCTTCGGGGTTTTCTGAGTGGAGCTGCCCGTGTTGTTCCCCACCCCTTTCTTCCTCCCTGTCCTTCTGCTCCCCCTCCATCCCCTCCATCTTCTCCTCCTCAGCGTCCGCTGGCTCACCCTCCTGTGTCTGCCCGGCGTCTGCTGACGTCCCTTGCTCAGTCTCATCACCCGTCTCCGCTTTCACGGTGGGCTTGGGATCCGTCTGGGTGGTGGTAGAAATGTGGTCTTGAGGAATCTGGGGAGAGGAGGCCCCGGGGAGCGTCTCGCTGGCTTCGCCTTCTGTATTCGCCTCGACGGCCGCGTCGTCGCTACACTCCAGGTGCATGCCCGTGGTCTCCTCGCTGACACGCCTCTCGGTCTTCACCTTGGCGAGGTCAAAGGCCGGCACCGCGGGTTTCGGCGTGCTGGCGGTCTCCACGATCAACACGTCGTCGTCGTCGTCGCTGGCGATGACGACTGGCGAAGACCGGCCAGCCTCTGTGGCTTCCGCCGCCTCTGCTGCCTTGCCGTCATGGAATCCATTGCTCCTCGCCCTCTTCCTCTCCACACTATCAGGGTTCACCGGAATTGTCCTCTTCATCCTATACGAAGTAAACATGGTCAGTTCGGGGCACTTCTCAGTCCAAAGCTAGCAAAAAAGGTACAGCAAGACGTCCAGCTGTACCTTGCAGGCGTGGACAGCGAGCACACGTTGGAGATGATGGGCATGTCACTCGGGGGGGCATGGCAACCTGCAGAACAGCACTGAGTGTGACCCGGGCTCCCCGGAGGAACGCTCACATGATCACAGCGAGCAGCACAGACAGGAGGCGACAGGAAGCTGCATTCACCAGTACGTGACAGAGAGGTGGAGCCTGACGCGGCACCTCCAAGGGACCCTCGGGCTCCACTGCTGACTGAAGGTGTGGCTGGGGAGTTCGACGTTGACACCACGACTTGGAAGTTCTGTGGAGGACGAGTGAAGCGTAAACTGTAATCATGATGCACATTTTAACTTTAACTTTTGTGAGTTTGGCAAAAGCAGCAGAGGACGTAACTCATAAATGCACAGGATATATGTACACTGCTAGTTTGAAGGATGCCAAATGCATGTTATGGCAGCCTTTAATGTGATACTTCACAGAGATCTCACGTGTCTTATATATCTTTTTGTGCCGCTCGCCAAGGGTACCAAATGTCGTTATGAGGCACGACCATAGAAATGATAGCTCTGTGCGAGCCATCGCAGTGCCTCACTGTAAACAAGCCAGAGCAGAGCTCATCAGCATATTAATGAGCCTACCAAAAAAAAGGGAAAATGGCAGGTTTCAATCTAGGGCCAAATGATGGGGTTGTAAATGGACCTGTAAAACCACTTCTGGGCATTTCTTGACCAAACACAAAAACTCACACAAGTTCACACACCTTCTCTGTCGACACCAGAGAACAATTTGAAATACTGGAAAAATATTAATTCTCTGGCACATTAAAAAAAAAAGTACAAAGATTAATGGGCGTTTCTGGGTGTTAAAAAAACAAACACGTTTTTGTCAAGACATAATACTAGTACCAAATCTGTTATTTAAGCCAATCACAACAAGATTAGTGTTGAACAAAATCCACTGCTCAAACTAGCTGTTCATTGAGGTCTGAAGATTGAGGCCATCTCCAGTATGTGCTCAACTGCGCCCCCTACCCACCGACTGCTTCAACTGCCGTTTGAGATCCTCATGTTGCCTCCTCAGGGCTTCATTCTGCTGTGCCAGTGCTGTGATGCGATGCATGTCCGCAGCCTTCTTCGCCTGCTCCATCTGTAAACACCCACACTCATCTATGTATCCCAGAGCTCTGCACCAGCACCCCAGCTCACTGGTCATCTCCACAACTTACCTGTAACCTACTCTTCTCCTGTTGCATCTTGTTGTACCGCTCCCTGGAAAATACAGAGTGCCCTTTAAAATGCATCTCACTGCTAGCGTATGGACAGTTAAGACGCGTCAGAGAGAGAGTCTCACTGCTGCTTGTAGGTCTTCTGGTAGGAAGGCTGGTCATCGTCTGAGTCTTCTGGCTCCTCATCCACATGGCAGGTCCTAAAGACAAACATCCCTCATTGATCATGCGTGTGTAACATGAGTGACCATGCACACGCAGACTTACGAGTGACCATGCACACGCAGACTTACGAGTGACCAAACACACACAGACTTACACCTTTACCTGTACTGGGGGTCTGG
>JAODKK010000001.1:41172492-41186347 GCA_026774405.1 Petrocephalus microphthalmus | reverse complement strand
AAATTCCCACCCTTCAATGGGTATTCGCCCTTCATGTAACACCACATGAAGCATGGTGTGGAAGATCCACTGCCTCGCCTCCATCCAACCATCTTCTAACCACTTATCCCAGTCAGAGTCTCTAGAGTAAAAGTGGATACAAGGGAGGAGGGTTTGTATTTGTCTCTGTGGGTGAATGCCAGGCTCTTGGAGATGAGCTGCGTCTTCACCTTCTGACCTCTGACGATGATCTGCATGCGAGGCTTTAAGTACAAGACACTGCAGTACGCCTGTTCCACATAAAGGAAGGAAAATTAGCTGCATTTTTTTTGCGCACAGAGTAAAATACATTTTTTCACTTTTGTTACTATTTGCATCTGACTTCCATTTTGGACAGTATGTATGACCCAGTAAGGGTAGCTACTTGCACCCTCCACACCCAGCCTGAGATCCTGCTGGCTCCCCATCAGAAGTACTCACACGCAGGGAGTAGATGATCTCCGGTACTGACTGTGTGTCGCTTTTGTTCTTGTGTGTCTCACACGCGTCTACCGGGATCCGGATGTCATACCTGTCTGTGCTGAGATCGAACTCTGTTTCTCCATTCTCCACTCTGGCAAGACCAAAATATATATGAGACACCTAGAGCACACCTACACGTAAAGGTCCAGGTCTCCACAAACATATGCATCACCTGCGCAGGTTCCAGATGATGATGCGTGTGCCTGTGGAGTTCATGGAGGTAATAGCCCTCAGCTCAGTGAAAAGATCCTCCACGGTGTTGAAGGGGGAATGTTTGAGAATGTTTTGCAAACTGGCTGCATCCTCATCTCTGAGTGAGGTCTGAGGTTAAGGACCAAGGGTCAGACTTCCGCATGAAGCTCACTTTTAAGATGATGATTTGCTTAAGAATTTCAATTAAATGGCTGACAGTCTCACGCACCCATCCATCCATCCATCCATCCATCACATCAGCAGTTTAGCAATTTCTGTGTGTAGGAAAGGATACGGGCTCTGCCCATTATACCCAATGGTGACGATGGGGACCACCACATGCTTGGCCTGGATGCTCTCCAGGTAGCTCTGGGACAGCATCCCCACACACATACTGTCCGTTGTCTTGGAGAAGACAATGGCGTCCTTCCCCAGACGCATGGAGCTGGACTTGAAACCATTTCCATACAGGCTCACCGGGGCATGGCCTTTCACAGCTTGCTTATCGCTGAACCGAAAGCTGATTCGGGGAGAAGAGAAGTTTACCACAATATGCCATAAAAACGTTGGGTCACAAGAGCAATGACATTTCTATGGTCATGTGATTTCATCTTATTATTCAGTCAATATTACGCACCATTGAACAATATCTGGTGATACAATTATAATATGTAAATCACAAGCAAAACTCAAGTCTATGATTGTTCTGTTTGCTCGTTAGAGAATTTGTAGTAGCCTTTTGCGTGCTAAGCCTACGTCATGGATACTTTCCGCTTCTATATCGATCATATCTCAAATGGACATGCCAAATCTCATTACAGTGTTTCCGTCACCCTGTCTCCCCCACCAATAAATAAATCTTTGTATTTAAACTATTGTCTTGTCTCCCCCAATATCAGACTCTCTCCTACACCATTGGCTCAAGACTGTCCAAAAGTAGAGGATAAGGTACCAGCAAAAATTGTTTCACTTGCTTATTGTTATTATAACACTTGTTATATTGAGCTGTTTATCTCAGATTTACCTCAATAACTCATACATCTTGCCCTTGGTCATACCAGTCCCATTGTCCTGAAATGTAAGGCAGTCAAACTCTTTTATCCGAGACCAGTCAATCCAGAATTGCTTGGCCATGACATCTGGGTTGTATGCATTGTCTGGGTGCAAAATAATACACATTTACATAGCATCAGTAGCTCCAGTAAAAAAACAACTTAATACAGTGGAAACCGCTGATCACGGTTATAGTGAACAGCCGCTTATACAGATCAAAAAGTTTGGGAGAGAATCATTCCTGTACAAATACTGTTTAAGTAATTTGCTTATAGTAATCAAGTAGTCCAGTTACAGTGGTCATTTTGTGTTTCTTTTATATATGACATCATATGAAAAAATGAAAACTACAGTAATTCTTTTTTCTTTAGCTTTACTTTGATAGCCCTACATTTGCCTTGAGATAACCCATCTGCTTCTGGCTAGCTACCTGAGGCTAATGCTGCGTGCACAGAAAACAAGACAGGAAATTAATTTTCTCTCAGTGACAAATATAGGCCCATCAAAGCTTAGGATGAACTGCCAGAAACGAACCAAGGAGATGCAGCAATGAAACTACAATAAGCAATATTTTGTGTACAGTACTGGACTATATTAGAGTGTATTTGAATTATAGACAGTTCAGTAATTTGTACAGTACTGTAATTTGAAATCATTTGAAATGGTTGTAGCCAATATGAAATGGTTGAGTATTCAGTAATTAGTGACATTAGTATATTTATTACATGAAAATAATGTTAATGAAATGGCAATCCAAGCAGAAAAAGAAAAAAAAAGTTATAATGATCATCTGTTTATACTGATCAATTTCACTCAGACAGATATGATCACTCTGAGCGGTTTCCACTGTACCACAAATTTCCTGTAACCCTCATATTAAAAGTACAGTAGTACTTACAAATGGGTACTTCCATATGTCAAGGTATATTTAAGCAGCTATACATATGTATAAATGTTTAGGTGTTCAAATTCTGATATTATGGAAATGCAACTTCACATTTTTATTTTGATGATATTTGCTGTGATGGGGAGCTTCATACCGATCAGCTCTACGACAGCACTGAATGGCCAGGTGTGACTGGTGGAGTTCGTGTGGAGAAACTTGGGGTTGAGCTGTAATGGGAAGAGCCAGTGAAATTAATTACCATACATCACATGGAGGCTAATCATTTCAAATGGGGCAGAGTGTGGCTCAGTGGGTTAAGCCTCTGTGCCTGTGACCAGAAGGTTGCCAGTTCAATCCCAACCGCTGCATGTCTTGCTTTAAGCCAGACCCCCAAGCCCCCTGGGTGTCACCCTTCATGGAGAGCAAGTTTAGAGGAGGAGAGAAGAGAATTTCCCCATGGGATAGAGTATCACAAAATATACTGCAACTTTTCCTGAAAAAATGGCCAGATCGACACACCGCATACATTTGGAGCATGACACCATTGCATTCAAGTTGAGGCATTATGGAGATTTGAATATAGTCTACATAAAACAAAATTAAATGAAACTATACATTTTTCTGTCAATGTATTTGACTGTGCCAGAAGCTGGAATAACTCCCAGCCATATTTATATGGATGTTCTCCAGCCTTTAAATGAAACAGACACAGATCTATGGTTTAAGGGAAAATGCAGTGACCTGGCGAAAGACAAACAATACAACCTTATGGGTTTTCAGATTACATCAGGGGTAGCATATTTCCATAGCCAAATATGCATTTCAATCACACCATTTCTGACTGCATGTGTACTTTAAGAACGTGGAAAGCACATTTTAATTGCACATTATAACACCTTTATTTACATTTTATCAATTCACCAAGGGTAGCACATTTCAATAGTCAAATCCTGTTCCTTATCAAAAAAATGCACAAGTGTAGGAAGCATTTTCTGATAGTGGCATTTCTTTCAATACCCAAAATATTACACATTTTGTAGTCGAACTTCAACAGCAGTAAAAAATAAAAAGGGAAGAATTCCTGGATTGTATTTACAACGACAATATATTAAAAATGCACATTTCTTAAGAATGCACGGGAACCCTGCAAATTTTCTTCCCTGGTCAGACAGGATTCTTTTGGCACTACCATGTCTATATATAATAGAGCAAATATGGCAGTTCGCTTCAGCTGCATATTTGGTTTTTAATGGGAAACGGTCCTGTTAAATAAATACCAATCAGCTCTCAAACAGCTGACACCTATCATGAAAAAACAAATATATTTTATTTTTACATTTTAAATATTTGTCTAATAGCTATTTTATCATGTTAGGATACTACTGTATTCATTTACCTTAATATACTGAAATGGCCGTGGACCAGTCAATGGTTTTGCAACCTTCTTGCATTTATCACACTCCAAGACCTGTAAGAAATTAGCTGTTAATACAAATACAGCTTTGCCAACATAATTTGGGGGAAGAGTGTGGCTGGGGGCAGACTGTGGCTCAGCGGGTTCAACCTCTGTGCCTTGAGCAAGGCCCTTAACTCCCAGCTCTCTGGGCACCGCACTAGGTGGCTGCCCTTCACAGCCAACCTTGCTCTCATGGAGAGCAAGTTTAGGGGAGCTGAGAAGAGAATTTCAATAAAGTATCACTTAAAATCAATTCAAAACAGAAAAGTAACTGAAATACATACCCAGTTGTGAACATCAATAGACATGCCAAGCCAGTAAAACCTGGAGCACATTGCAGAACGTGTTTTCAGGACACCTGAGTGCCCGCCCATTGCAGAGAAGTGAAATTCCCTGAAGAGCATCCTTGCCTCCTCTTTGGTTTGAACAGCTCTTCTGCTTCCATAGAATATCTCTCCTCCTGCAGTGAACATTCATTGAGGAGCTACATTAATCAAGGATCTATCTTAACAAGACACTACATTTGGTTGTATTTCAGCTACTCACCCCTTAGTGTGAATTTGGAAGCGTACCTCCTAAGGTTTAATTTCTGGGATTTAGTATACCCAGGTGGGTATGTTCTCACAGAAAGGAAGTTATAGACCTCTTCCCACTTTTTCTCCATAGCTAGAGAAGACAAGAGAAAAGTTACTATTAAACTTTAATAGCTTGACTGGGCCCAAAGTGTGATGATGCCATAAGAAAGCTGAAGATCTGCCCTTAACAAAGAATATCAATGAATTTCAAAAGTGCTCCTTTAGAAATTTGAAGTATTCACAGTATAATCATTGGCTTGAACCAATGTCAAAGTCAGAGCGGTAAAATAACGTATGGAGTCTGTAATACTGAGGGTCTTTATTCTACAGCCTAATGAATATTCTGGGTGAACAAAAAAACAACATGCAGGGTATAGCACAGGTAAACTCATAGTTTTGTCACGTTTTACCTCTATAAAAACTCCCAAAAACACATGCATATGGTATTAAGAAAAAAATAATAATCTGGATGGAATTTGACAACATTTGTGCAAATCGAATGATGGATAAAACTGGCCCTAAGGCAATTCGATTACAATAATTGAGGGATTTTCTTGCGAGCACCTTTGTGTCTCAAGTTTTTCTCACAAATGGGATGGGTAGCATCAACTTCCTAAACAGCAGATGGAGCTATAAGGACGATCACCACAGCCTGCTTGATGATTCCAGTCTTTGACTAGCCTTCAAAATAGCTAGACTTCAAAAACTTGTGGCTAGTTATAAAAACATTTTAAAAACGGACCTGCTGCTGGCCGCTGATTTTCAGTGCATCTCCACACTCTACATCATGACCATAAACCTAGTTAATTCTCCCACAGACTAGCCAAAGAGAGGAATTCTCAAGCAGAGTGCAGTAATCGTGCTTATAGTGCCATCTGGTGTTCAAGACGTTGAAACTATCCAGCCCATTTCTGAAAAAATCTTGCAACACAAAAATGCTTGCGAGAAAATCGTGCCAAGTCACATGATCCATAAATAGAAAGGTGTTATTTGTACTTCTAGTTGGTTTCTGCACTTGTAATACATTTTATTTGCGGGGTGTGATATGGTTTGCATCTGTGGGAAAGTAGTCCTTTGTATTTGCAAAGCATAAAGAATTTGTTTGATAGTCGTGTTTTGCCTTTACAGAGCAGTGTGTCTGTTTGAAAGTTTTGTTGTGTGGATGCAAAGTATATAGTGCACATCTAAAACACACTCTGGGAGTTTGTTAGGCTTCGACACTATTTTAACTCCACAGACTTTAATTTGGGCATGTCTTCGGGCAAATTTTCTTTGTAAGGAAACCCCAGGGTGTTAGTGGTTTATTGACACAAGTATTCAGATATACGGATTAAGCTAACATCTAAAAAATACACACACGTCACCTAATTTCCGTCACGTTGGACGCTGTGTTAAAATAAGATTTAAACACATGTGGCTCGCCACTACCAGCTAACTTCTCCATTGTGCAGCAAAAACAGTGTGTGTTTACATGTTTACAAGTCAAAACTGACGATGAAAAGAAGATTTTTATGCTATTACTCACCACGAGGCGACGTTTCCACACGAAGGTAGCATAGATTTATGGGCGTGGAAAAATAAACCGAGATGAACCCGAGATTGAGTTCTACGCCTGCGCAGAACCTCCTGGCAGCAGATTTCGATGCGTACAATTATCACTAATCGATCTACTGCTCCTGCCAGATTTGCAGCTTGCATATCTGCGCATGCAGCACTATCGTCGCGCATACACACACCACATTATACTTTAGGGATATTTGTTTTGTTTTTCTTTCCATTAAACTTTACGGGGAACTGCCCGATCTACAGCTCCTGAACGTCACAGGCCGAGCATGCGCACTATCGCTACCCGGTTTCCAGTACGCATGGGCAACTGATCCACGTCACTTCCGTGACGGTTTCTTTACTGCGCATGCGGAAACATTTCACGGCTGTTTTGTGATTGAGGGGGTGTGTCCGGTTTGAAAATACTGCACGGTCCTGCAAAGATTCGTCGTACGTGTAAACTTCGTTGCAGAATTTAGAATGTTATGTTCCCTCCTATAAACGTATCACTGGGTAGTTTTCTTGTACATAGAGCTCGCTTTGCGTTTATGGAGAAATTGATTTTTGCGGTTGCTGTTATAGTTTTGCAAAATACTAGTCGCATTACAATGTCATTATTAAATAAGGTGCCTTGAGAAATATCTAGTTCATATTGGCCATAAGTTTAACAGAGTTTATATATATTTTAATAGAAATTTCTACCCCTGTGAAAACTGCGTCGTACTTTATTACGTTGAATGCCTCCTGAAAGTTAAGTCACTTTGTTGGTATCGCTGTAATTAGAGGAGCATTATAAAATGAAAAGTTAAGTTTTGTGTGCATATCTGTCAATACTCCAGTCCGGTGATCTGAATTTTTTTCCTACCGGTAGCGTAACTTTGTAAGCACATCTGTTTTTTGGCCTACCTTGAGAGGATATTCTACCGGCAAGTTTTGTCGTCAGCACACTAGAGTGTCTGTCGGTACAGATATGCAGCCATACTCAGTAGTAGCAGGGCTGGCCAGCCATCTGGCAAACCAGGCATTTCCCTGGCAGGTCAGCAAAATATATCATAGAGGAAAGCGCCGATTTTTAATCCCAATGCAGTACAAGGTAGTGTGGAAAACAAGATTCAGACAACTTTAGGTCATTATCATTGTCAATAGTTAATAGTTATTGTTATAGCTATTGTAATTGTTACTGACGCAGCTGGAATAACTCATTTGGGAGAGCATTAAACTGAAGGTCCTTGGTTCTATCCCTGGCTCTGACAGTGTTGAGTATGGGTCCTAGCTTTGAATTCTGGTTCCAGCAACATCCAGGAAACCGGCCCCTTTTTCCTAAGTGTGCCTCGGTCTAAATAAAGTATCTACTGTATATACTGTTATTCAGTCTTAATTTTGAATTTATTTTACATATTTTTCCGTCTTTCAGATTTTGTAATCCAGACACATTGCATTTTGTTCAGGAATTGTACTGTATGACATCTACAGGCCCTCCAAGCTACCTTATATAGGAGAAGGTCTGGAACTGATTCCATTCTGAGACAAACCACACCAAAATGTAAGCAACGTTACTTTAGTGGTGGCACATGGTGGAGAAAAGTGTTAACCAAATGAGTGCAAGGAAATAATCTACATTTAAGTGTTAAAAACTATTAATCTGACAGTGTGATGTGATTTGTTAATGTGCAGGATGCTACTCTGTAAGTAATGTGAAATTAAACTCGAAACCAGAAGGTCATTTTTTCCAGAATGGAAAAAGTATGCCACTTGCGATATTTAAAATGTCTCACCATGGAAAATATAAAGAATGTACATTAAGTACATAAAAATCTGAGTGTGTCATTTTATTACAAAACACTGATGTAATAAAAGAATGGACAAAGTAAGAATTGACCTGCATGAGCTAGCCAGAATGAATACCAAGTCAGGGCTTGGTGACCTCATTCAAAACCTGCTCCAGTATCTTATCCATGGCTTCACTGTCCAAGTTAATCTCTTCCAAGGCTAGCATAGGGACAAAGGTGCCCAGGAGACGGCCGATGTGTTGCAGGAGGTTCCTCGGCTTTCTGGGGATTAAGGGGTGATGATACCAGTTAGGTCCAGTCAAGGGTACAAGCAAACTCATTTTCTAAATTTTCTAACCTGAAACCAACCAGTCAGTCTGACCAAAGGTTAAGAGAGCACATATAATAGTAGTGCGTATTCCGATGTAGAACACAGGGCTTTTACATCACCATCAAAAAAGCTGCATCTGGTAAAATCTAACAGTTTCTACTGGCAGCTTTCTTCTTGTAAGATGTTCTGCTGTTCACATTCAGCGGACAGACTGCTGTTCTTAATCTGCTCATCTTTCAGCTGAACAGAGAGCAGAGTGAGCAAGGGTTCATATAAACATGTTTGCGTGTGTCTGTGTACCCAAGTTGGGATCAACTGAGATAAAGCCCTTTCCAACTAAAAGAATTAGATGAATGAATGAAGAAAGTCCTTGTGGTAAAGAAGAATCATCTGATTATTTTGGTGTGCTGAAAACATACAGTGTACTGTATTTCAATTCCCTGCACGCATCAAAATGGACAGTACCTGTGTCCTGTGCTGTCACACACACTTACCCTTCTTTGGAGAACCTCACGCTCCATCTCTACCGTCTGCAGATGTTCACACCTGCGTTTCATCTCCTCTAGTTCCTGCTGCAGCTGGATCACCTGCTCCTTGTATGTGTCCAGTAGCCCTTCTGGCTTATACTGCACCTTCAGCATAGGGCTTTGAGGCCCATTTCCCTCCCACACTTTTGCCACCACCTTTTTTTCACATGCTTCCTCCATCCATGCCTCCTCCTCCGTATCCTCCTCCTTGATTGCTACTTGAGTGGAGGCAGGATTCATAGGAGGGAGGGAAGGCGTCAACTCCGTGTTGTCCCTGTCCGCGGGTGAGATCCCCACAGCATGCGAGGGCACGTTCTTCACTCTTTCAACAGGAATGCACAAGAGGCTTTGTTGAGGAGGTGGGTATGACGGAGCCAGGTGGTGCCTTGCATGTACAGAATCCACAATATAGCTTGTCAGTTTTTCAATGTTATGTGTGAGCCTGTCCATCGTCGATGATAACTTGCCCATGGTCTCTGCAAATTCCTTATCTGTTTCCTCCAGCCTGTGGAGTAATTTCCTCTTTATGTTCAAATCCTCCTGCGCAAGGGAGAGATCGCTGGGGACCTTACGTTTCAGTTTGTCCTTTTTATAGCCATACAGGGTAGCACTGAATCTCTCGCGTCCACGCTCCACCTCGGCAGCAACAGCAACTGGATCCCTCTCTGCGTCTGTTACGGATGACCCAGGTGAGGTACTAGCGCTGAACGAGTCTTCGGTCTGTCGCTTCATGTCGCCGGACTCAATACCATGTGGTATCGTCTCAGTGGCTGGAGATCCTCCCCATATTGCCGCGCACAGTTCGAAAAACAAGAGGATAACTCTCCCGTGTCCACGTCTCCTACCCGAGTCGATAGCTTGTCTGTATTTTATTCGCACAGCTTTAAGCTTCGTTGAAATTATTACTTTTGAAATTTCGTCCAAGCTGTGCGGGTAATCCTTCGCCGAAGTTCGCGTTTCTTCGGGGGACGGATAGTGCTCCTTGTAGCGCTGCAAAATGTCGCTGTACTTGGACTGACACGACTCCCAGTCCGTATTCTCTGCCGCTTTGGTCAACTTATACGCGTGCGTCACTTTCAACAACAATTCCACCTCGTCGTCAGTCCACACAAAACAGTCTGCTTTCCTGCTTCTCGTTGCCATTGCTGTTCTCTGTGCGTGAATAACGAGTCGCGGATGAATGACGTCAGAACAAGCGACGATTCCTTTCCTGTTTTGGTCGATGCACGCCTGGCCATTATTTTGTAACGCACCGTCCCCCACAGACACGCCCCTGCTCAATCTGACACGCCCCTGTCGAAACTGGTTTGGGGACAGACGACACTTCCAGTACGGCTTTTCAATATATCCACTATAGTTGTAATATTCGGCTCCTTTTTAGGATTCGGCTCCCTCTGAGTCACTCACTAAACTGATCCGGGTCTGCGACTCACTTGAGAAATTTGAGTCAGTATTGCCAAATCGCCAGCCGAAACGTTTGTTTTTCGTAGAAGAAAGTATACGTGGCTTGTGATGAGAATGAATGCACTTTGAAATAAATAAATTAATTAAACAGTTGCGTTGTATTGATCTGAAATGATTATGAGAGGTGTGTAAGTGATGGGGTTTATAGTTTAATCATGGTGTAGTTAGGACTCGATGGATTCGGGTTAGACCTCACATTTGTGACTCGTGAGTTATTTAACGGATCCGGGTGATTATCTAATAGCTACGGGTTATCGCTATAGATATAAATACGTACAGTCGTGGCCAAAAGTTTGGAGAATGACACTAATATTGGTTTTTACAAAGTATGCTGTGTCAGTGTTTTTAGACCTTTTTTGTCAGATATCTCTATGGTGTACTGAAGTATAATTACAAGCATTCAATACATTTCAAAGGCATTCATTGACAATTACATCAAGTTTATGCAAAGAGTCAATATTTGCAGTGTTGGCCTTTCGTTTTCAAGACCTCTGCAATTCGCCCTGGTATGGTGTTAATAAACTAACCAACTAACATACTAATCGCTGGCAACTCATTCTTGCATAATCAATCCTTTTAGTTTGTCAGAATTTGTGGGGTTTTGTTTGCCCACCTGCCTCTTGAGTTCTCAATGGGATTGAAGTCTGGGGAGTTTCCTAGCCAGGGACCCAAAATCTCAATGTTTTGTTCCCCAAGCCACTTAGTTATCACTTCTGGCTTATGGCACGGTGCTCCATCATGCTCCACCAAACTGTTCCTGGATGGTTGGGAGAAGTTGCTCTCAGAATATGGGACAATACCATTCTTTATTTATGGCTGTGGTCTCAGGCAAAATTGTGCATGAGCCCAATGAATGACCTCAGGATGCTTAACTGTTTGCATGACACAGGACTTAACTTTACTTCTCTGGACAATAATTTTTCAAATGCCCCAAACAATTGGAAAGTGGCTTCATCAGAGAAAATGACTTTACCCTAGTCCTCAGCAGTCCAATCCCTGTACTTTTTGCAGAATATCAGTCTGTCCTTGACATTTCTCTTGAAGAGAAGTGGCTTCTTTGCTGCCCTTCTTGACACCAGGCCATCATCCACAAGCCTTCGCCTCACTGTGCATGCAGATGCACTAACACCTGCCTGCTGTCATTCCTGAGCAAGCTCTGCACTGGTGGTGCCCTGATCCTGCTGAATCACCATTAGGAGACGGTCCTGGCACTTGCTGGACTTTCTTGGGTGCCCTGAAGCCTTCTTCACAGGAACAGAACCTTTTGAACAATTGAACCCCAATTGAACAAGGGATTGCAATTGATCTGATCACTCTTCATAACATTCTGAAGTATATGCAAATTGGCAGCAAGAAACTTTGAGAAAACCAATATTTGTGTCATTCTCAAAACATAACCCTGACAGTAGACGCCACATTGACTGGCGCTGCCTATAGGAGCCGACGTGCAGTGTGGCAGCCATCTTGGGTAGGTCCCCGCTTTGCTTCCAAGGCAGCTTATACATAATTAAAATATGCATATCTCACTGAATTTTCAAACAATTTTCATGCGGTTTGGCTTGTTACAAACGGCAAACATGTAGTTATGATGCTGTGGTAGATTAAAAATGCATATTATGTATGTGTGCGTGTGTGTGTATATACAGTACACACACATATACAATATGCACAAGACATAATATAGCCTAGTATAGTATATTAATAAATGTAAAATGTTTATTGAGTTTATTTCTCTCACACACTCATTCACGATATGTACAAGGGGACTTTACAACAACTGCATGACTTTCCTCACCTTCAAAATCTTGACCGTAAGATCGAAAGTCAAATGGACCAAAAATGAATTATATACATTTATATACAGAAAGGACAATATTCATCCAGGCTGGGAAAAGTATATTTTCAAATTTAGACTTATTAAGTTCAACGCATATCAGTTTATCTGGCTAAAATACCTTTATATACCTACATCAAAAGCTAATGATTTACCTAAAGTATATATGTTCCTGTTTATACCGGATGTTATACTTGCCTCATGTATGTACATCTGGACAATCACATGCGTTTTTAAGACGTTACCTTGTATTTACCAGGTAATGTACCTGTATGTTCAGTTTCCCACCCTTCTATGGTTGCCACATTTCATGCTGAAAAATAAAGGACGCCTACCAAAGTGGGGCTTTGCCACAACCATTATGTGCCAAGTGACGCACCAGTGGTGGTAAATCAAAACTTAAACCATGGTCTCAAGAAAATATTACGATTCATACTTAAAAGTTGAAGTACTTTATTATCAATTGACATAAAAATAAATGAGATGAAAAACTTTTCAGTTATTAACTCCTATTGGTAATGAAATTAGCTTTGACACATGAAATCAGTCGTTTTATATCAAAATGTAAGGTGCATGACACTTATTAAATTAATCTTCAGGATACACATTGTTAAGTCATACATAACTTATTAACTATGAATAAGACAAATCGATCTAATCAATCCGACAGCTTTTTCATACTAAATGTGGACGGTATAATGCTGCCTTCATCACAAATACTGAACAAAAACTGGAAGCACAATTTAATTGTCGAATACAGGATGATTCTGTGGGACGTGTGGCAACCCTACACCCTTTCACATCATAAACACTATACTCCCTCACAACACTGCAAATTACAAATCAAAACGGCAAACTACAATACCTAAATAAGGGCTACAGCATAAGCGTATACATTTCTCACATAAGAATAACTCTTATGGGTACATAACTTGCTTATATTTTCAAACCCCACTAAATAACATGCTGCGTAAGGCATGGCATAGTAACTACATTCCAAGCCTACTACATAGCTTCGAATCCCTTCCTGCAGATGTCCCCCCTTCCTCTCCCTACAGATGTTCCCTTCTGCCCATTTCTCCAAGCTCTCTGGCTCCATGCAGGCTGCTGCGAGGCAAGGACACACAGCACCATCTCCAAAACAACAATTGCCTGAGACATAACAACAATCCCACAATGCCTCCCTCCCTTGGCCTACCATTACCTTTAAATTTTCTTTGCATAATGGTTAGCATTCCGGTGATTTATTGACCTTTAAATCACTGGAGAAACGTTTCTTGCCAGATGAATACAAGTTAATAAAAATCTACATTTCAAATTGTCATTAGTCATTTATCCAACATTGTAATGTGACCCGTTAATATGCTAGATGCTATTCTGTAGGTATTTTGAAAATAAAATAGAAAAACTAGAAAAAAAGGAGTAGGTATAACAGTTATGTATTTTACCCTGAGAAACAGAATATACCTTAAAGGTACAGCAAATATTTGAGTTTATAGTCCTTTCATTACAAAACATTGACATAACAAAAAGTGGACAAAGTCAGAATTGACCTATACGGGCCACCCAGAATACAAACCAAGTCAGGGCTCAGTGATCTCATCCAAGACCTGCTCCAGTATCTTATCCATGGCATCACTGTCCAAGTTAATCTCTCCCAAGTCTAGTGTAGGGACAAAGTTGCCCAGGAGACGGCCAACGTGCTGACGGAGGTTCCTCAGC
>JAODKK010000001.1:41102668-41113513 GCA_026774405.1 Petrocephalus microphthalmus | reverse complement strand
TCTGGGCAAAGGGGTGTCACGGGTGGCCTAATGTCTATTTGCACGTTTGCGTTTGCAAAACCACGATATATAACAATTTGTTTGAAAAATCATGGCTGTAAAAATATATCTAATTATTTGTAGGTAATTCTTTTGTGATTGTTCATCGTTGTATTCTTAATGACTTAGGAGTCCATTCCACAGTCCACATCTGGCCCAGCAGAGCAGAGTTTCCCAGTCCGTTCCTTCCTAACAGCATATACTGGTGGGAGGAGATGTTGAGGTGCCCGAGACTGGCGTGTCGGATGTGACACTGCTGTGATAACATGACTGAGGACATGTCATTTCAGAGGCTGGCCATGGACCCACGATGCAAAGGCATGCCGCTCTCCAGCTTCCTGCTGAAGCCCATGCAGAGAGTGACACGCTACCCCCTGCTCATCAGAAACGTACGTCAAGGCCCAGTGCTTATAAAGCAGGGTAGGAGGGTTTTTGGGTACAGTCACAGCCATAGAGGACCGTACTGGGGGGCTGTTCTCATTTTAATGTTTTCAGTGCTGGCCCAAGGCATAAGCAAACTAAGGGGCTGCCTAAGGCCCAGCAGCCACCAGGCCCCCCCACCCCCAAATGATCAGCCTGTCACAATGGGAATGAAGATGACCGATAAGATCTAGGTCAGGGGTGTCAAACTCCAGTCCCGGAGGGCCGGTGCCCTGTGTAGTTTAGTTCTTTCCCTGATCCACCATAAACGATTGAGCTGAAGAGCTGTGTGGTAATTAGCACAATGAGCTGTGAGTTGAATCAGGTGTGTTAAGTGAGGGTAAACCCAAAAATGTGCAGGGCTCCAGCCCTCCAGGACTGGAGTTGGACACCCCTGATCTAGACTAATCAGATTTTGCTCAGGACCCCGAAAAGGGTTGGGTCAGCCCCACGTGGTATGTCAGAACAATATGGCTGATCCTAGGATTATCCCCAGATTCTGGAAAACACGCCGGAGAGCCACCCAGACCACAGCCACCTGCGGCAGGCCCTGGAGAAAGCAGAGGAGCTCTGCTCACAGGTCAATGAGGGTGTCCGGGAGAAGGAGAACTCGGACCGCCTGGAGTGGATCCAGACCCACGTGCAGTGTGAAGGGCTGTCCGAGGTATGGTCACGCGGGTGCCAGACACACACACGCACGCATATTTCTGAGAATTAGGCCCTAGCGCACCGTCAGGCTTGCGACTTCACTGCATAAGTTGCAATTGTTGTTATGCAGAATCTTCCGCCACAGGAGGGAGACATTCGTCCTTGTTAAATATCTGTTGCGTTTTATTTATTTTTTTAATCTCAGCATTGGGAATGTTAAGAAGCTGTATCTGTGTCAAAAATGTTTGGCTTCTGCCGAATAAATTAACAAACAGATATTCTCTCCCTCCTTCTATACTTTGTTCTGAAGCAACTGGTGTTCAATTCAGTGACCAACTGCCTGGGACCTAGGAAGTTCCTACACAGCGGAAAGCTGTACAAGGCCAAGAGCAATAAAGAGCTGTATGGCTTTCTGTTCAACGACTTCCTGCTGCTCACCCAGATCATCAAGCCCCTGGGCTCCTCGGGGTCAGATAAGGTCTTCAGCCCCAAGTCTCACCTGCAATACAGGATGTACAAGACAGTAAGTAGACATTCCCCCATTTCAATATAGGTTTCATGCATGAACTACTCGTGTGAAATTTTTTATTACATTGCAGTCATGCGCAGCGTGACCTCGGCGGTCTGCATACACAACGGTGGTCCCATAAGATTATAATGGAGCTGAAAAATTCCTATCGCCTAATGATGTCACAGCTGTTGTGAGATCATAGTGCAATGTACAGTATCACTCACATGTTTGTGGTGATGCTGGTTGTAAACAAAGAGTTATATAAGTATGGCACATACAATTATATACAGTACTTAATACTTGATAATGATAGTAAGTCAACTGTGTTACTGGTTATATATTTACTATACTGTATAACATTGTTATTTAGGCTATAACATATAGCCTAGGTGTGTAGTGGGCTATACCATTTAGATTTGCATGAACACTCCATGATGCCTGCACACTAATGAAATTGCATTTCTCAGAACATACCCCTGTCGTTAAGCGACACATGATCGTAATGATTATAATGAACGTTTCTGCCCAAAGTGCTGTACAAATGAGGAAAGCTTGAGCTCAGAGTAGCAGGTCAGCCAGTATCCAGCGCTACTGGAGCAGTTGGGATTAAGGGCCTAGAGATGATATGATTACTATGCCAGAAGTGGGATTCAAACCCACGACTTTCTAGATACAAGCACAGATCCCTCGCCTTTTGATCTACACACTTCCCCATACACTTACCGTAATACTGCCGTCCTTCTCATGGCTCCCCTGGTCTGCACTCTGTACCCATTCCTCCCTCTAGCCTATTTTCTTGAATGAGGTACTGGTAAAGCTTCCGACTGACCCATCCGGAGACGAGCCGGTGTTCCACATCTCCCACATCGACAGAGTTTACACGCTGCGAGCAGAGAGCATCAACGAGAGGTGGGACACACGCGCACACAGACCCAGCTTGAAATACACAAGGCTGTCACAGCAGTGGACACGAATGCTGATTGGTGCTGTCTGGGGGTGACCTGACATGCAGGACGGCCTGGGTGCAGAAGATCAAGGCTGCCTCCGAGCTCTACATTGAGACAGAGAAGAAGAAAAGAGAGAAAGCTTATCAGGGTAGGCGTGCCACAAAGAGGCATGCAGATATACATTTAAATGCATGGGATAACCAGGCCTGAAAGAACGAGGCCAGATAATGGGGATTGTGGTAACGAAGAGTTTCACTCGCTGTACTGTTGTGATGTGTAACATTGGGAGCATCCATTTTCCAGGGTGCATCTCTAACTCCTGTGTTTCTTTTCCCAGTGCGTTCTCAAAGGGCCACTGGGATCGGCCGACTGATGGTGAACATCGTAGAGGGCATCGAGCTGAAACCCTGCCGTTCTCATGGTAAGCCTGTGCAGTGATGGTGCCCGTTATAGATCAACCCGTAGTCCTGTGAAAAGTATCTTCAGCTGCTTAATGAGTAATGTGCGGAGGGTGTTCCAGGGAAGAGTAACCCATACTGCGAGGTGACCATGGCCTCCCAGTGCCACATCACCAAGACGATGCAGGACACACTGAACCCCAAGTGGAACTCCAACTGCCAGTTCTTCATCAAAGACCTGGAGCAGGATGTGCTGTGTGTCACTGTCTTCGAGAGGGACCAGTTCTCACCGGATGGTCAGTCAGAAAGCTCGCACGTACACAGAAACAGCTACACGGCACACTCAGTGCCTTCGGGTACTGGTGACCATTAAATGATACAATTTATTCACTTGCAGACTTCTTGGGCAGGACAGAAATACGCCTAGCAGACATCAAGAAGGACCAGGGTTCGAAGGGGCCCATCACCAAGAGGCTACTCTTGCATGAGGTTCCCACTGGAGAGATTGTAGTTAAGCTGGATCTGCAACTATTTGATGAGCCTTAGCGCACCTGTGTTCCCATCCCTGATATACAAAAGCCCCACCTGAAGTGTGTGTGTGTGTGTGTGTGCGTGCGTGTAAGCATGTCTGCATAAGCTGAGTTCTTAAAGAGAGACAGACAATGCATTTATGTCTCTTTGGATATTATTTTGGCTAATTTACTTCATTGCAGGGTGGGACCCCTAATTCGCTTACAAAGTGCTTTAATGAATTTATATGTTCAGTCAGTCGCAGCACATGCAGAACGTATGAACTGTATTAATATTTGTTAACCAATGTTATTCACACCTCCACATCCCTGGAAAAGAGAACTTAATTACGCAGAACCAGAGGTGGACAGTTCAGGTTCAGAAAGTAAAAATCAAGACCAGGATTTTGTTTCAACCAACCAGCTGAGCACTCCGTGACTGTGACTCTTTATGCTCAACTGGCTGGTTGAAACAAAATATTGGACTGGATTTATACTGTTCTTCTGGACCGGAACTATCCACCTCTGCACAGAACACACTCACACAATCAGAAAAATGGAAAATATGAGGAGCCATTACTAAGGCACAGGGTCGTGCAGCTGTGCTGTAATACACATCATATTGGCACAGGGTCACATAGTAACAGGCATCAAAGTTACACAAGGTCACAGAAACAAGGCATCATACTTGCACAGGGTTATACAGGATCTGGAATCACAGCTGCAAAGGGTCACAAGGGTACTTAAAGAATAATGTGACAGCTTTTTGTGCCAAGTGCAGCCTCATTTATTTTCTTAAATGATTTTTTTAACAGCCAGATGCTGTTTGTGTTTGCTGACTGGGATGCAAGTCTGCATTGTGTCATATGAAAGAGTAAGGAAGACCATTATATTTTATCAATAGCGGGTAAGTTATATAGTACTGCCTGGTGTATTTGAATGAGAGAGATCCTCATTAGCTGTATTTGATTATTAGTTGGACTGCGCAAAGAACAGTTCATGGTCTTGGTGCTTTTTATGAAACTATAAAGCAGTGTTTCCTATTCCGGTCCTCGGGGACCCACAGACAGTCTATATTTTTGCTTACTGGGAGCTGAGAGGGAGCAAAAACATGGACCGCTTGTGAGTCCCTGAGCACTGGGTTGGGAAACCCTGCTATCAAGGGAATTGTACAGTGAGATGCTGTAGAACCAATTGACATGAATGTGGGTTTATATGGGTACGGTATAACGATGGTTACAGTGGATACCTGGAAAGGAAAACATAGGTCACTTGTTTATTAAGTGGCACCCACATTTTCTAGGTGAATTATTTTGAAGCCATCATCCTTTTGATAAATGCATCACAGTTTTTGTCTGTTTGATTCTAAGTATGACAGAGAGTTTGCAACTTGAGGAGGTGATCCAGAAACTTTTGGTCAGTTTTCAGTATGTTTCCTGATTGTTATAGAACAAATGACTGCAACGTCAGCTTGACACAATACTGGAGTACCACTTTTATAGTGTACACTGAAGATTGTCTTTGCAACAAGATGTGTATTTAGTAAATGTATTTATTTATTTTGTAGAAATTTGTCTAAAAATATTAGCATATAATGTATAATATCCAATATTCCATCCTACACAAGTAATATTTTCACTCCATGCCTTTTCAGACCCTTTCTTTGGGCTGTGCATTTAGGGATCTGGGTTATTTTGGGGGGTTTTGGTTAAAGGCATATAAAGTGTAGGAGATCTCGATTCCTTGGCTGCTGTCTTGCAGTTTAGGCTTGCCTGGATGTATTGTAATTTATTTTTTCTAGCAAAAACATGATAGATTACCTTATGAAAGACTGTACTGTAAACCACATGTGACTGATATGACAGAGAGTTTGAACCCTGAGATATAGTGGTTTTGGGTGTCTGGGTTTCCCTTCCACTCATCACTCGACAGGAAAATCTACCAGCTGTGTGTGAACTCTCACTGTCACTGGCACACACTTATACATGCTGTATTGCAGATTATTACTAGCATATCTGGCAACCATATTGGTGTAGCAAGGAGGGACATGTATTCCAGTTGAGGTATCAATACCTGGGGCGTCTGGAAAAGTGCCTGTTTTGGTTGCTGTATGTAGATGTCTAAGGCCGATGTAGTTAATCAATGTATTCTTCAGTCAAACTAAAGCTGTACATCTTGCGTAATCTTGCAGTCCTACCTGGACTCAACACCCCATAATGAAGGCAAAAACATCTCTCTGCATTATTTATGGTGACCCCCAAGACAAGATATTGTGCATTACAAATAAGGAGTTCCCCCTCTCTGGTAACCTGCAGCAAAGGGGCTTCAGCGCAATGCAGCAGCAACACTACCCAGAGCAGGCCAATTGTCCTGTGCTTCTCTGTGGGCATTGTGTGTGTGTGTCTAATGATCAGGGTGTAGTTGTGGTAAGTGAATCCACTGTCTTAGCAGCCCCCACCTCCAAATCACCCGATTCTTTTGCAGTGGTGATCTTCTTCTCCTTAGCCCTGTCTGAGGGGTCATTCGCCTGCGTCTTACCGGGAAAATCTTAGTGCATTTGCCAGAGTTTGTGGTTGTGTTGCCAGTCACTTAAATCAACACTTAATGGGCGGTAGTGAAGTTTATCAAAATTGTACAACAAAGAATAGTTTTTAAAGTGGGGGACGGTGAGGAGTCACACGGAAGAGATAATTAATATTAAAATGCTGAAAGATAAGAA
Organism: Petrocephalus microphthalmus; assembly: GCA_026774405.1. NCBI lineage: Eukaryota > Metazoa > Chordata > Actinopteri > Osteoglossiformes > Mormyridae > Petrocephalus > Petrocephalus microphthalmus. Next base: position 41,107,322 of record JAODKK010000001.1, on the reverse strand, counting down.
AGGTCATTTGTATGATTTGTACAACTGATATGGATTCCGTTGTATTTCCCTATTGTCTATACCCTCCATGCTGTCTCAACACCCAAAGCATGCTGGTTCTACAGAAGAAGTCATAGCACCATGTGTCATGGCCTCTTGGTGTTCATTGCTGTAATATGCCAACCTGTTATTAAAACAAGTTTTTCTTTAATGACAGCTCTGTCTGAATGTGTGCCATCACACAAAAAAACCCATTTCTGCAACTCTTAAGTCTGCTTGCTCATGTTATCACTGCTTTATGTATTTCGGAGGAAGCGGTGTGTCCTCCTTAAGATTTTGGCTTCTGGATCTTGAGTAGAGTCCAGGTCTACATACACTTTCCAGATACAGAGGATTGTTCTAGCTAGGATGGAGGACTATTGCTGCAGAATCACTGATTTTGGATAATCAGGTTTTATAAAGCCTCTGGTCAAATACGACACCCTTCACTTAAATATGTCACTACATTTAGTGACACTACATTGCACTGTTCTGAAAATTCTGCCTCAGGGCTTGGTTCACGAAGATAGAACAGCAGTATATGTCTATAACACCAGTCAGACCTAAACTCCATTAACCGTCTTCAGGCAAAGTTTATCAATATGGTTCACCCTCCATGTGTACACTGACATTTCCTGCACCATGGCTGCATACTCAACACAGAGGTTATGGTTAGGCTCAATGCCACAGGAGAAACTTTGACATTGTGAGGGACACAATCATTTAAACACAATGGAAATTAATGAAGGCACTTTCAACGGCCCCGCTTAGGCTGACCTCATGAAGACAGGGAGAGGCACACCTTCTCCAATTTATTTTGTTTGCTAACTGCACACATAAATAAGACACATATGGAAATTACCCGGATCTTGTGATCTTTATACTCACCCACGCTAAACTGTTACTCTAAATATGTTTCAAAGTTTGTCATTCTGAAAGAGGATAGCCACAGAAGCAGACCATCCAGAAAACACAAAATTACATGCACAAAATTTATGGACATCTATGGTGTCTAAACAATTAAATTGTCAATTAAAAATTGAACAGGATATAGTGTGCATGCCAAACTGGCAACCAGATCAAGCGACCTCTGACTTTAAGAATCATAAGTCAACCCTGTACCGATTATGCCTAATCTTACTCTCGTGATATGACCACACATTCCCATCTTCAACAGCAACAACTAACACTGAAATTAAACTGAAAACGAAAAAAGTTTTTTTCTCCTGTTATGCCATAGAAAAACTTAATCCCATTAAAAACTACAAGCATCTCCAAACAATTCAAATATTTCCTTCCCGATGGGGAACGTTAAAAAAGGTGATTTTGGGTATTGCAGTCCGAGCGCGAAGCATGTCGGGAGACATAGTTTATTATCGACGATGCCAGTAAAATGGAAATTTACTTCCGGCTTACAAAGACAGGGAGTGGAAAATTACAACCCCTCGGTGTTGTTTACCTTGGATGCTTGAGAAGGAACTGGCCTCGTTCGATGTTACCCTGCGAAACGCATTTCACGAACATTTTTTTTTTTTGTTTTTCATGCTAAAAATTATTAATGAAGCCACAGAACGTCGTATGTTATTTGATTTTAAATGCAGCTTCAACATTTCAATATCCTCCAATCTTTTTATATTTTTTAGTTTTTTATAGCGACATTTAAAGTAAGCATTTAATCAAACAAATGAACCTATATAGCGTTAACAAAATGCATGCTGTATGCCGTTTTGATAAGGGTGCATGCATGGCCAGAACAGGAAAAGCCGTTTTTTTGTAAACCGTGATGACAGTAATTTGTGGAACATTGGCCGTGTGAAGACGCATAGGGGGGCGAAATCCCGTGCCGAGTCGTATTCTGGCTCACGATTTATACCCATACCTAACATCAGGTACCGCACCGTGCACGGTGCGTCGAGCTGCCAGGTCACATCACGTGACGCGCAGCCTCGGTGCTCGTACCGTGGAATTTTCCATTAGCCAGAACAGCAGCATTTCTGAGCACTAGGCTGCCTTACACTCTGGATACGGAGCAAAAGCAAAGCAAATCATAAAAATGAATAGCATCCTTAACTGTGCAGGTGCCAATCCTCCCGAGAGTAATTTTATTGACTAATAAACTGTGGATCACTATCTTGTCAGTGTGAGAAAGTCAAATAATCTTGCGCTTTTGAATTTATTTGCAAGTTTTAATTATTAAAATGTGCCTATTTCATTGACTCCAAATAAAAAATGTTCTTTGACTGGTACTATTACATGATTTATCCTTCTTGTTAAAATTCTTGGCTTGGTCAGGATAGATGCTTGGGAACAGTTAAGTGGTTTTACATTTTGATTCAAATTCTGGATCAAGGAATTCACGAATTATCCAACGGTCTGCTGAGCTGAACATTTGTCCTGAATTTCTCAGTCATACCATTCCTTTCCTTGTACTCCTCTCATGTTCTCACAACGCCAATTGTCTTTCCTGAAATATTGACATCGCTCAATTTCATGTGACTTAAATGTGCTGTCAAAACAACAGACAATACATTTTACAATGATATGTAGCAATATGGGATTAATTTTGAACATGGATGCAAAATAAAGAGATCAAAACAAATCAAATAACTGTAAAAAGATGGACTGTGTGATGATCTGACAAATTCTTCGTCATGTTACATGAAAATAGTTACAGTACTACTGCAGTCTTCTGAAAATAGCTCAATAACTTGAGGGAAATACCCAAATTTACAGAATACAATACTATACCATTTTAAGTATCTTTAGCTAGGAGTTTGTACAAAAAGTACAATATGAAGTAATGGTAATAATTATCACATACCACTGGATGATGAGGGTGAGAGTAACTGCAAAGTACCGATAGTTTTCTACCATACACTACTGGTATGTGTGAAACCTTAAAGAATCCAAACCAACCGGGTGAATTTATGCGCATCCGCATTCGATGGGCATTTACTAAACGTCTGACGCACCGGCCCCAGCCCATGAGCAACACCTTTTGTATTCTGGTGCTTTGTGTGATGCCAAAAGATGCCCTGAGCTGTACCGAATGCCACAGCTGATTCTGATGTCATGAACTATTTTTAGTCTATTCATTCTTGTCCTGCAATGATTTCGTTGTCAAATTAAATAAAAATTATAGTTTTAATTAAACCTGCATGTTCACAATATTTTTTTGTCCGTGCTTCTCAATACGTAGATCACTTATCTTTTATGTTTCTACATACGTCCATGTATTTGGATGATAAATATGAAGGTTATATGGGACTTGGAAAAACTAGGATACACAGTATGACAGGAGCATTTTAAAAGCAACTGACTAAAAAGTCAGAGAAGCGGAAGTTCCAGAATGTTCTATTGTACGGAAATCTTACGACGTCACAACGTGTAACACCGTCAATTAATCATATAATTCCCCCAATTCTGGAAACGTCTTTCCATAGGTAGCCTCCACGCCACATTGCGCTCATGCATTTGAATGAATGAGAATGCGATTTCATTGATCTATTGAAAATCGGAAGAATTTAATGACAGGCTGTGACTTTTTTTGCCTTTGCAATATTTATAAGCAGATGTTTATAGCGACTTGCAGCCGGTAGGGGGCGGCCGCGCGGGGTCGTGGGCGAGGCGCGCATTCCGACGTCACGTGTCCCGAGCAGGCGTCTCCGCTAAAAGGTAAGGGAGCCTGCGGAGTCGGGACTCGGGTTCCGGCGATGGATGAGACGGCGGCCGTTGTGAGCTCACGGCACCGAAAGCAGGCGGCCCGCCTTCCCGTAAGTAGCAGCGACGCCGCCGCTCGGCTCGGTGTACTATGAAGGCGTATGGGGCTTTTTCTCTTTCGCGCGTCGCGAGTGTCGGCGCTCAGTCCAGGATTAAAGGTTCGAGAGTGAGCCTCTGGACCAGAAGTGGGGAGCCGTTACGGGGCGGTGGGCGGGGTGCGCTCGGTGGGGTCTGTATGGAGGCTCTGAATGACAGGCAGAAGCCGGAAAGGTTGTGCATTTTTTCTTCCGCGAGTGGCGTGGTGGTGAACAGGTCTCCGGGGGCTGAAACGGGCCGCTGCGTTCTGGGAGCTCGGGGTGAATTCGCTGCCTTTTTAGTCACCGTCTCCTGGCATTAAAGCGCCGAGCGCCCGGGTCACTGGCTTGGGGACGCGGGGATGCTCCTTAATGGGGTGCCTGCCCCTGGATGTGGCAGTCTCCCGGAAGCGCCGCCGCTACACGTCTATATACTATAGCAAGTTTCCGCGTCTGCGGCGCCCTGCCTGGGTCTGCACACCGCTGCTCCCCTGAAAGCATCATGCTCTGTCCTGTCCCGGTTCAGGTCCAGTCGGGTTAGTACGTACTTTAAAGCGATGTAACGAGGGGAGGTGATGCAGAAAGAATTTGGTGCTAGCGATTATTACTGACCCGCGATTACTACAGACGAGACTGCGGGAGTCAGTGATCCGCTCCTGCACAGCCTTGCGCATGTTATTTAAGGATATTTATCCCGTTTTCCTAAATATGCGATGGCGATTGGGGCGCCAGTAACCGAAACAGGTAGCGGCCCTTTTGTGCAGCCGCCCCGTCCTGGTTCGTTTGCTGCCAATGAATATACAGCGCCGTTTAAATGTAGTGTTTATCTCCGCGGTCAGACC
>JAODKK010000001.1:40974019-40985946 GCA_026774405.1 Petrocephalus microphthalmus | reverse complement strand
ATTGTCCGAAACCAAGTCATCCCACTCAGCAAAGGTTACCTCATTGTGAAATGTCGTGGTCAGAAGCAAATTGATGACAGAATCACATTAGAAGAAGCAACCAGGATTGAGAGAGAATTTTTCAGACGCCATGAGCACTTCAGGTCAGTTGTCAAAACTTAAAAAAGGTAAACATTAATGTTCTCATTAAATGCAAAGCCTTTATGGGAGGCACATAGGGTAATTTTAGTTAACTTTGTTCATTTGATTGTAAAAGGTAGGTGAAATCTCCTTTGAATATTGTATTTTATGCATTTTTTGGAATGTATTATTGACATAGTCTCAGAAATGAGTTTCAAATGGTGAGTAATTGTCTGTAGAATGTTTAATAGTCACTCCATCGCAAACCCGTCTCTGTGGCTGGTTCTAGAAGCCCTGGGTGTGAGCTGCTAACTTAGAGTACAGCAACAAGTGCCCTCAGTGAAAGATGCACCCTCGTTGTAATATTATAGTCCTGTTTTATTGTACAAAACTAACTTTTGGTCTTTCAGTTGTCTTCTGTACGAGGATAAAGCGACAATACAGTGTCTGGCCAACAAACTGACTCAGGATCTCGTCGACCACATCAAGGTGAGGTTTCCATGAGCATCACATTGCTTACAGAGCAGAGCACAGGTTCAAGGTTTAAAGGAAGTTGCTTGGATTTAAATTCTTTCGTTTTTGTCATTCCCACTCAGAAATCCCTGCCTATATTGTCGGAACAAATCCAAAAGCAGCTGTGGGACACAAAGAAGGAGCTGGGGTCATATGACCTCGGTCCCCCTTTGGACACACAGAAAAAGAAGCTTTATCTTATTGAGGTGTGTAATGCCAAAGATCTGCACCACAAATGCCCCCCGTTATACCCCCGTCTGCCTCAGCCTTCCTCACTCTCCATCTTTCCCTGCCTCTTTGTAAACTCATCACCCCCCAGAGGAATCTCCTGTCTTCCTGAAACTTTACCTAGAACATGGGATGTTGCACATCCATCTGTGTAAATATGAGCTTTTTTGAATTCTGTTTTAATGCTCTGTTTTTTTCCTCAGACATTAACAAGTTTTAATGAGAAGATAAATCGTCTGGTATCAGGAGAAGTTGTTGATGAGGAGAACTTGTTTGTCCTTCTGCGGGTTGAGTTTACAAAGTGGAAAGAGCAACTCGACAGCTCCAAAGCTGAATGTAAACAAATATTTTTGTTGCAATGTATTACAATATGTTCCTGTATTCCTCTCTTCTATTTCTGAATAATGCAAATATTATTTTGCTTCAAAGCGTAGTTTGGCATTGTGAAATTACTTTATTATCTTAGTACAGAATTTCATTTTTTGTTTGTTTTAAAACAGTCCACAGAATCATGCAGGAAGTCGTAGATCAATATGACCTTAAACACAGAGGGCGAGAGCTCCCTGGTTTCAGCAATTACATTGTGTTTGAGACGGCCGTCCGAAAGCTGGTGGTACAGCTGAGAGACCCAGCGCTGGAGACTCTGAAGGTCATCAGAGGTACCTTTCAGTCCCGCCCCTAGTCACTTTATAGTCGACGCAGAATTGGTGATTGAGGAATGGTACTTTTGACATGTTCAAGGTATCCAGGGTCATTTTGCAACTGTACCTCTAAAATTAATTAACATAAGACCTGACCAATGTGCCAAAATTTTCATTATTTTGTGTTTATTTTTTTCCCAGAGACCGTTCAGAATCACTTTACTGACATTGCGAAAACCTACTTCAGCATTTATCCGTTTCTTCAGTGCATCTCTTTGGTAATTAAGTACAATATCAATACCTTCCAACTTTCACATGCTGACAAGCACAAGGGTCCGACCAACCTAATTCCGAAGATTGTGCTGGAATCTACAGCAGGTTTAGATGTTCACTTCCTGATCTTCGTTTGTCCTTCCTCTTCCTCTCACGAAACACTCAGAATAAGATCGATAACATCCAGTCAAAGCAGGGGGCCAAGGTAGAGGAGAGGATCATGGAGCAGTTTGACATGGAGGAATTGGTCTACACCCAAGATGGCATCTACTTCAAAAGTTTGACTGAAAGCAGTGGTCAAACTGCCACTGCAGACTACATGTCTGGCTTTGACAGCAGGATTAAGTACCCAGAGATGCTGAAGGCTTACTATGAGGTGGGTGTGATCTGTCTGGACAGCTTGCTGGCATAGAAGTGTCATCAAAGTAGATGTCGCCCTCATCACTGTTGGGATATTCTGTGGTTAGTGCACAAGAGTGTCTCCTTACAGATCCTCTTGTCACATATTTTCTCTCATGGTTCTGCTTGTGGCAAAGGTTGAGATACTTCCAATTAGGAATTTTGCACTGCCTGCACTGCCTACCACCTCCAACTACATATGTCTTAATCTCAGTTCCATATTTATTAAAGGGATCTCAGCTAAACCTTCAGTTTATGTACTTTCTCATCAAGATTCTTCACATACACTATATGGACGAAAGCGTTGAGACTCATTGCCAATGGTTTATAAAATAAAGCACCCAGCCATGCAGTCAGGTTTACAAACATTTGTGAAAGAAGACAGAAGAAAATAGAATCTTTATGCTCAGTGTCACAAGTATAATGAGATGCTGTGGGCTGTTCTGAACAGCTCAGTGAATTCAAGTTTGGTATTGTCACAGGATGCCACCTTTAAAAGAAGTCAGTTTGTGAAATTTCTTCCCTGTTAGATATGGTCAACTGTAAGTGGGATTATTGCGAAGTGGAAGCATTTAGAAACAACAGAAACTCAGCTAAGACATGGCAGACCACGTAGAGTACAAGAGTGGGGTCGCTGAGTGCTGAGGCGCATAGTGCATAAAGGTTGCTAACACTCTGCTGACTCAGTAACTGCAGAGTTCCAGACTTCCTCTGTTAGTTACCCCAGCATAAAAACTACACCACGAGCTTCAAGGAATCACCAAGCACAATGCTAAGCGTCTTGTGTTGTGGTGTAAAGGGGCAGTAGAAATGTGATCTGTTGGGAGACGAGTCACGCTTCTCTGTCTTGCAATCTGACAGATGAGTCTAGGTTTGGCAGATGCCAGGAGAATATTACCTGCCTGACTGCATTGTGCTAACTATGAAGTTTGGTGAAGGAATATTGGTGTGGGGGGGGGTTGTACTATAGATAGGGGTTGGGCTAGGCCCCTTAGTCCCAGTGAACGGAACAATTAATGCATCAAGATATTTTGGACAATTCTATGCTTCCAGGTTTGTGGGAACAGTTTGGGGAAGGCCATTTTCTGTCTCAGCATGACAGTGCCCCAGTGCTCAAAGCAAGGTCCATAAAGACATGGTTGAGTGAGTTTGGTGTGGATGAACTTGACTGGCCCACGCAGAGCTCTGACCTCAACCCTATTGAACACCTATAGGATGAACTAGAATGCAGACTGTGAGCCAGGCCTTTATGTCCAACATCAGTGCCTGACCTCACAAATGTGGATGAATGGGCAAAAATTGCCACAGACACATTGCAGAATATTGTGGAATGTCTTCCCAGAAGAGTAGCAGCTGTTATAGATGCAAAGGGGGGATTACCTCCATATTGATGCCTATAGATTTAGAATGGGATGTCATGAAAGTCTTTGTAGGTGTAATGGCCAGATATTGCAACTTTTGTCCATATAGTATATATTTCCACTGTTGTCTGTTTCCTGGGTATTTTTAGCAATGGTCAATAAAGGGACGGCTGAAGATATCATTTCAGGGGTTAAGCCCTCCATTCCTGAATTCTCCTCCTCTCCCCCCCAGATCGTCATGCAGCGCCTGGCAGACATGGTGCCCATGCTGATCCGCTTCTTCATGCTGAAGCAGTCGGCGAAAATGCTGTGCCACGAGATGCTGAAGCTGTTGGATGGTGGGAACGTGAATGAGATCCTGAAGGAGGAGTCGGAGGTCAGCCGCCGGAGGGCGGAGCTGCAGAACCGCATGGATCGGCTCGGCAACGCGCAGGAGAAGCTCAACAACTTCTTCTGAAGGGAAAATCTCCACACTTGTTCATTATAAACATAAAAATCTCAGAATCTGTTCCTTCTGGGACAATCAATGTATAAACCTGAGCCATATGACAGAATCTCTTATTAACAGAGTACTTGACTAAGCCTATCATTAGCCTTCAAGACGTCTTTATTATTACTTAAAAGTAATTTCTTCTGTATTCTAACTTGAAAATGCTGATATATTGTATAACTTCTAAATAAAATATTTGTCAGGATCAGTCCTTGCCTTGTCTGTCATTTCCTTGTTTGGCCAGTAGGTGTCCCTAGGTTCCTAGGTTTAGTTTCTCATATAATTCCAACTGGTTTGCCATAGTCCAGGGGTGCCCAATACGTCGATCGCAATCGACCGGTGGATAGCGAAGGTAGTGCGGGTAGATCGCGGGTCATTCAAAAACATTTTTTTAGATGCCACTTGATAGACGTAAAGGGCGGCCAGTTTGCTGTTCTTAGTTAAAACTTTGTTACGCTAGGTTACCATAACAGCTACTTAGATCCCTTCTCTTCTAGCGTATCTTGGATCACACGGGTCACCAGGCAGAGAACGCGAATGTATTGCGAGCTAACGCAAAACTCCAGCGAGCAAAGTGACCCAGCTAGCCTTCCAATTTATATCTTTTAAAAGAAATCTAACCTGGTAAGAAACCCAAAACTTACCAGTTCCATGTAGGATGGAAGGAGGAGTTTTTTTTCACCATGTGATATTCGACCACCATAAATGTACTGAATTGTATTGTACTGTAAGGGTTCGTGCAATGAACAAGGTTCGCCTGCATATACTGTACATTTAAAGTGTACTGAGCATAAAATAAAAATTCAGGAAGGGGGCAAATTCTTTTTCACAGCACTGTATATATATAGCATGTGGCTGAATGGGCAGTGCATGCTGCTAAGTAACTGTGCTTCTTTGCTATTGTGGGTTTAAGATGTCCAACAATGTCCAACAAAGGGGGTGAGGCGGTGGGGGGGGGTGGTCAACTACGATACATTTTGCTGAGCCAGCACCCACAATAAATTTTGCCTAATGAAATTATCATTATTGTCATTATTATTATTAATAATAATAATAATAACAACAATAATAATAATCATTATGATTAATACCAATTATTGTTATTATCATTAATAATAATCATATATAATAGTAATTGTGGCAGAATATTGATGCTCTAAATTTGAATATTCATTCATCTTATTGGGACATATCAACGTAAAATGTACACATCCGGGGGTCGCCGCTTGTTACCTTCCGGGCTGCTTTCCACATTGAATGCAACGAGGTGCCGTATGTAACACAAAGGACCCGAAACCTCTGATGCATCAGGGTGAGTTGCACATCATCAGTCACATGATATTGCATAACTGAGGCACTCTGACTCCCAGCTTCCGGTGGCCTGGTCTAATTTCTTCGTGCCTAGAGGACATCATAAGTAAAAATGGGCTCATCTTACTCCACTCTCCCCTAAATGTGATGCAAATCTAACTACATGTGGAGTGGGGTGCTAACTGGGAGTTTTACAGTGAGGATTTCAACAATATGTACTTTGAACAGAATGATTCATTTGTACTACTAAGTGGATAAACAAACGTCTTATACTATTTCTCAAAGCTACCAGAAGTATCATGTCATAACAATATGATATTTTGTGATTTAAATTCATCCACAAAACTGAAATTTAGAAAGTAGAACTGTAAACACCCCAGACCAGGTTTTTCTTCCGCAGCTTCCCCAACTGAGAGACACGTCGCCGCTGAATGTTCTGTATATGATTTTTACACCATGAATTAACAATATGTACTTTGTACAGAGCGATTACCTATACTGCACTTTCATCTTTTAGATCAACCAGTGGTGTCATTTATCAGCAAAAGTTATTTATTGATTTTTTATGATACTGTGTTCCATAACACTTTCAATTTGACAACAAAACAGTTTGTCATGTTCATGACTCATTACACTGAAATTGAAGGTGTTTTGTTTATATTTAACCCACAGAGTAAATCTTTGACAAGATTAAATGTTATTGTGAAATTTAGAAAGTACATGTATGAAGATCTCGAGACCAGGTGTCTCATACTTCCTGAACTGAGAGACCCATCACTGTTATACATTTTTTATGACTTCTACACTTGCTGAGCTCAAAATACTTGCCTCCAGTCCTCAGTTAAGAGACCCTTGTTGACCCTCACTCAAACACCTCAGGGTATTATCATTGAGGAAAAACAGAATTATTTACTTATCACATCAATATTTAATGAATATGCAATATTCATTCAACTGTAAGTGATCATAAATAACCTCAATCCACACCAGGACAATGGAAAAGCATTTGTTTTTTCTTCAGCTTTCTTGAAGAGATGGTCAGTGCAAAGCAAAGCCTCAAAATTATCAGGACTTCGGGGAGAAACACGGAATGGACTGGCATCAGCGGATAGCCCATGTAGTGTGGATGGTAACCCAAATGCAGAGTCTACGTGAAGAGATAGGATAACCACGCGATTACTATAAGAATGCTCTTTACATAAAGAGTAGAGATTCCCACTGGAACCCACATTCTAAACGCACATACAATCAAAGGGATGAACCTAAGACTGGAGTACTCACAGTACTGGCAATGGCGGTTGGAAAGGGCATTGGTCATTTCACAATGACTGAGCGGTAATAGAAAGAAATGGGTTCCTCCATTTATCTCCCGGACGATCGTCTACTTCTGGGTCCTCGTGGCAATTGTCTGACCGGTGTGCGTGACACAAATGAAGGAAGATACAGCTTTATGCTTTCAAAGAATATCATTGAGTAATGGGTGACAAGGAAAGTGTTAATAAAGAAATGTGTAACTAGTCTATGAAACAAATGGAAGGACTGGTTCATGGCCAATTGGCAGAGTGGGTGCAACCTTACATCGACCTGGTGGACTCCCTGAGAATGGCTGGCATTGCAAGGGACCAATCGCTGATTGGGGACCAGAGCTCTTAACATTTTAACACTACAGTTTCCATGCACTCCAGCATCCTCAGTTCCATGTGATTGAACATGGAATGAACCATAAATGAATGAACCGTTTTATTAATGTAAAAGAAAACATTTTTGACACATTTGGATTCCAACCTTCACTGCTTCAGAAAGCTTAACTTCCCCATCACTAAAACGCACCCAAAAACAGGCAACAGTCAAAAACCAACAGGCCCAGCAATCAGGCAAAAGGGCTAGGCAGAATCAGGGGCATGAAAGACAAGGTAAATCAAAGGTTTAGACACGTCAAGGCAGGACTAGAATAAATGTGGAGAATCAGGAGAAGACACTGACAATCTCACAAGGAAGGTTAGGATAGGAGCAGGGCTAAAAAGGACAAGGAAACAAGGCAGCTGAGCATGATGAACAACAATAGTAAATGAGGGAACAGAAACATGTGGATAACAACAAGGAGAAGAGGAAGTGGATGCAAGGGATTCTGGGAACAGGCGTCCGCTATATACGAATAGTGACAATAACACAAATTTAGATAAAGATAAAGGAACTAGGAATCTATAAGCAATCACTCAGCCCCACACAACAAATGTAACCCCCATATACCTCTGTCTGCCTCAATCTTCCTCCCTCCCCCACTTTCTTTGCCTCTTTGTAAAAGAGCAATCAGAGTAATCTCCTGTCTTCCTACAACTTAATATAGATGCAAATCCATCTGTGTTAATATGAGCTTTTTTACCTGTGCAATGTGTCAACATAATTGTTTCAACTCTGTTAATGCTCTGTTTTTCTCCTCAGACATTAATGAATTTCAATGAGATCAGTCATCTGGTAGCAGGAGAAGTCGTCAATGAGGAGAACTTGTCTGTCCTTCTACGGGTTGAGTTTACAAAGTGGAAAGAACAACTCAACGGCTCCAAAGCTGAATGTAAACAAACTAAATTCACCATTCTATCATTGTTGTCATAATTTTTTAAAATACAGTACAATATATTCTCTCTTGCTCTCTTCTTTGAATACTACAACACATAACTTTGCTTCAGAGTATAGCTGGGCATTGTGGAATTACTTTATTATCCTTACCTGTAATTTATTTTTTTAACCAGTCCACAAAATCATGCAGGAAGTCATAGATCAATATGCCCTTAAACACAGAAGGCAAGAGCTCCCAGGTTTCAGGAATTACATCATGTTTGAGACGGTCATCCAGAAGCTGGTGGTACAGCTGAGAAACCCAGCGCTGGAAACTCTGAAGGTCATCAGAGGTACCTTTAGGTCCCGCCCCTAGTCACTTTATACAGTCGACACAGAATTGGTGATTGAGGAATGGTACTCTTGACATGTTCAAGGTATCCAGGGTCATTTTACAACTGTACCTCTAAAATTCATTAACATAAGACCTGACCGATGTGACAAAATTTTTCATTGTTTTGTGTTTATTTTTTTCCCAGAGACCGTTCAGAAGCACTTTACTGACGTTGCGAAAAACTACTTCAGTACTTATCCATCATCAGAGGTACCTCTCAGTCCTGCCACTTGTCACCGAGTACAATTAATAAAGAGTTGGTGATAGACGGAAGGGAATGGTGGTTGTTTCCTGGTATCCAGGGTCATTTTTCTACTATACCTACAGTCATTACATTGTCAGAAAACAGGGTACCAGTTTGTACCTCTGCTTGTCACTGTGGCTGTACCCTCTAGAGTCTGCCAATTGTGCCCAAGGTAAATGTACCTTTTAGACTAATTTAAGATATAGAAATGGACTCTGAGGAACATCCCCACGGTACTAAGAACATTAATGTGCGCCCGATGGTACGAAAATGTTCCTGATTTTTCTTGATGCACACATATTAAGAACCTGGGGGGTCAGGGGTCAGATCTACAATATCGGTAAAAAATAGTATTGTCTGCCTCATTATTTATTGAGGAGCGTATCTACAAATCCCCCCCCACACCTGAATTTGACATATAAACGTATGTATTCAAGGGCCCATGTCAAGTGCTGGGCCCCCCAAATCTGTCAGGGTATCCATCCATGGCCCTCCCACGGCCCTGCTTGCATTAGATAAAAGTTTCTGCTGAATAATCATTGTATATGTCATGTAAATGTAACTACATTTGGCATGGGGTTCTAATCTGGGGCATTTTATTTGATGATACGTTTGTACTGTACTGTCCTTTCATTTTTTAGATCTACCAGTGGTGTCTTTACAGGTTTTTTATGATAGTCCATTCCATAAATGAACTTCGGTTTTAATTTGACCACAAAACTGTTTGTCATGTTTATGACTTACTGACATTCGGGGCGTTTTGTTTCTTTTACCGGCAGAGTAAAGCTTTTGTAAGTAAGCTATAAAAGACACCAGGACCCGGTGCTTCCTGCTTCCCCAACTGAGAGACCCATCACTGGTATACGTTTTGTATAAGTTCTACACTTGCTGAGCTTGAAATACCTACCTCGGATCCTCAGCAGGCACGGTAAGAGACTCTCACTGCTGTCTAACAGCTTAGGGCATTATTATTGAGGAAAAACAGAATTATTAGAATTAGTTCTTCTAATGGAATACAATATTCACTATAAGTGATAAGTAGAAACCATGAACCTCATCAAGACAAGTACAGTGTAAATCATATATGGATCATTCGGTAACTACTTCAGGGGGCACAAATACTTAGTAGTAACACAATTACTACTGAAGTACGGATCATGAACAAATAGTCACTACTGAGTTAAAAGATGTGTCTTGATGCATTAATGAGCAAACATCAGATCACTATTTCACTTGTGATATTCATTATTTGATCGTTCACTAAAATTTACAGAATTAACAGAGATAATAAATATAGTAACTGCAGAGGATAAAAGATGTGTCATGATTCATTCATGATGAGCAAACACAAGATCAGTATTTCACTTGTGTTGTACATTACATAGTAATTCACTAATGTTTACAAAATTAACAGATACAATAACAAATACCTTAATTGCCTGACATAAATAATTTCACAACCCGTTAATGATGAACGAACATAAGATCAAAACTAAGAATTAGTTTGTGGTTAATTAATACATAAGTAATAGCGTAATACTACATTATTTAAAAACATGCCTAAAATAGGTACAGCATGTACATTCACATATTGGATGTATGATCCAATAACATATTTCCTGTACGATTTGTTTGAGGTTCCAAAGTTGTTCTGCACCTGTAAAATAGCTTGTCGCACAACCAAATTCAACACTCCAGAGGCCATTTCTAATACAAGACAATATTTTAAATGTGTTTAAAGGTGAGCATATAGCATGTTTGTAATTTGTGTATAACACATACTTAATTACATTTATTTGGAAACAGGCTCATCATTTTGCATGAATTGTAATGGAACATGTTGACAGATAAAAAGGTGGTTTAATTTTGAGATTAATTGATTTGGGAATTGATTTTTGATAATGTATCCACACCAAGTCCCACTCCAAATGCAGAATGACCCACATATATTGCATTAATTCTTTTTCAGCTTTTCTGAAGAGATGGACAGTACTACAGAGGGATTTGAAGATGAAGGAAGGTAAAGCTTTATGCTTCAATAGAGTATATATGAGTACTGGGTTACAGGGAAGGTCTTAATAAAGAAATGTGTAACTTTGCTTTGTAGCTGTTCTATTAATCAAATGGAAGGAGTGGTTCACGGCCAACTGGAAGAGCGGGTGCGACCTTTCATCGACCTGGTTGACTCCCTGAGGATGACTGGCATTGAAAGGGACCTATCGCTACCGGCCATTGCCGTGATTGGGGACCAGAGCTCGGGGAAAAGCTCCGTACTGGAAGCCCTGTCTGGGGTAGCCCTGCCCAGGGGGAGTGGTAAGGATCATTCACTGCCTGTTTCACAGCCTTGGATTTCTAAGTTATATATTAATGATTCTGGGAGTAAAGCTTTCAGAGGATGTTAAGATGGCAGATTCAAAAGAGGCTGTAGTGTTCTTGTGAAGGACAACAAAGTGTGATAATTTTAGATTTTAGCTGAAACAGGACAGGGGACCATGAAGAGGGGCCTGACCGGGGTGTCCTCTGTCCTCCAGGTATCGTGACACGCTGCCCACTGGAGCTGAAGCTCCGGAGACTGAAGTGGGGAGTCCAGTGGCGTGCGGTCATCTCCTACAAGGATGAGCACATCGAGTTTACTGACCCTTCAGAGGTCGAAAGCTACGTGGAAAAAGGTTGGCTGGAAAATAACTACAGAGAAACAGTAGCTCTTCCCCATATCGGCACGCTACCCTCACTGCCTCTTTAATTACATAAACTACCAGGCTATAGCTACATGGTGTAAGGTTCTGAGATATCTGACGTCCTGTATGCCCGCGCCCCCCACAACCCACCCTTGGAAATCATGCACTTTATTGTTTTTCTCAGCTCAAAATCACCTGGCTGGAGAGGGTCTGGGAATCTGTGAGGACCTCATTACTTTGGAGATCAGCTCTCAAGTTGTGTGTGACCTCACTCTGATTGACCTCCCTGGAATCGCCAGGGTGCCTGTGAAAGGTCAGCCAGATGATATAGCTGAACAGGTCAGTCTGTCTGCTGGATCTTCTGAGGATTTTTACACAAGGAGTGGCAGTCAATTCCGATACGTGTTACCTTTTCCCAAGAAACGTGTTGTGAATCATATAATGTGGAATATGTTGCTAATAACCGCAAACTGGTAAATGTACCCCCTGCAAACCTGATTAGGATAAGCGGTTATAGAAAATGGATGGATGGGTAAGTGTACCTTGAACAATATGAGATATAGAATTAACTAACATCACAATACTTTCTTTCAGATCAGAAGCCTAATTATGAAATTCATCGAGAAGACAGAGACCATTAATTTGGTTATTGTCCCATGCAATGTTGACATAGCAACAACAGAAGCTTTGAGAATGGCCCAGGAAGTGGATCCTGAAGG
>JAODKK010000001.1:40855556-40867290 GCA_026774405.1 Petrocephalus microphthalmus | reverse complement strand
AATCCATTGACGGGAGAACCTGGCCATTCAGTAGACTCAGGTACTCAGCTGGCTTTATTTATTTGCATCTTATTTGCATTTTATTGCTGCATAACGTTGCCGAGCTGTGATAATGATCCGGTCATTGGCTCTTAAGTACTTGCTGATTTACTTTCATAAACGCTTTTGAAACTTTGGCTTTTTTTTGGCCGGGCAGTGTACAGTATTTAAGCAGAGACAAGCAAAAGCCCACAGGTGCAGAATGTTTTGGGAATTAGGCCAGGAAAGACGTCAGACAACAATCACGAGGAAGAATCAGTGGTACAGTAGCTCTCTGCATATAAAACATTTTTTTCTGGCCCTAATTCCCATGCTATTTTATGGACCCACTGTCGGCCTTTAGTTTAAGTTCTACTGCCTGGCACAGATTGCTAATGGATGTTTCTGAAGAACATCTGGTACACACATGTGGTCATGCCCTTACAGGTATCATTTCTCTGTACTTTTGAATATTTGGTATTTTTTTGTTGGCTACAAGCGATGCTGCTTTTTACTTAAGAATAAAAAGAGTCATGCACCCTTTTTGCCTGCAAAACATGCTGACAGTCACACAGGAAGCTGATGTGTCTAGCAGCAGTCAGTGCTGGGGCCCTCTTTGGTTTCCGGGGGAATAAGATTATAAGTAAAAATGCAAGCAGATCATACAAAGACTTATAGAATATAGCATTAAACATGTGCATCAACATCATACATTGATTATAAATTGTTCATACATACAGAATGCGGAAATATACACCTCTAAAAATTGGTTTACAGTATGCATATACAGTATATAAATAACCCAATATATTTGACCAGCATGGTGTGAATCTCACCTCAATCAAAAAACAAAAAATTCCAAAAGACTTGTATTTGGGTTGGTTGCTTATGGTTAAGGTTAGGGCTGGGTTGGGGTTAAGGGTGTCGTGACTGGGGTTAGAAATTTTCCAGTAGAAATCAAAGTTTAAGTTAAAGTTCAAGTTAGGGCTGGGTAGGGGTTGTGGTTGTTATGATGAGATTAGGGTGTTTCCCATAGAAATGAGTGGGCAGTCCTCAGAATGATATGAATACAAATGTGTGTGCGTGTGTGGATTTTGCACACTTTATTTGCAACTTGTGGGTTTTCTCTCCATACTCTGGTCAGGTTATACTGGCATTTATAAATTGCCCAACAGTATTATTGCGTGTATGTACAATTGACTGGCATCCCATCCCCGTGATTGATTATTAAGGTGGTGATTCAACTGCATTGATCTGTCTGAACCAACTTTTGGGGCCAAAACATTCCTTAAAGATAAAGATACTTCTGCGACCCTAAAGACTGCAGTTTATCTATGTATAGTGAAATACAAGTGACTTTAGATGAGCTTGCGCCAAAACAACAAACAAATCTAACAGGAGAAGTGGACTGACCAGCATATATATTGTTATTATTCATCGTCTCGTTTCAAACGTGGTGGGTAAAACTGAAGCTAAAAAGCAAGTAAAAGTCTGGAAGTTTTCTTTATTTTTTTTCTGGCTCGGTACAGGAGTTGCAGAGAAAAAGTGTGGACGAAATATTTTGGTGTTTTCATGGGTACACATGTATTGCACTAGACATGTGCCAATATGGCGGATGATAGGCTGGTACTGTGTGTCATGTACATGTGCAACCCACCCATAGAAAGCAAATCCCTGTGCATCAGTGGTACAATGTGTGTTTATACATTGTTAGCTGAAAAAGTGTAGTCTCTAGACCAGGGGTGGGCAATCTTATCCAGAAAGGGCCGTTGTGTATGTGGGTTTTCGCTGCAACTCCTAAATTAGATTTCTAATAAGAGGACTGATTGGCCAAAGAGTTGTCACACCTGGGTTTGAACAGCTGACATACTGTAAAGGTTATCCCAAAAACCTGCATACACACCGGCCCTTAGCGGATAAGATTGCCCACCCCTGCTCTAGGCACTCTGAAATTATTTAAGATGTGTTTGCACATCCCCGAAACACAGAGAGACTTAAAGGGTAAATCGTAACCCTTTACGTAGGACTCATCAACAACAACAGGAAACTTTCAGTTGTGATTCTTGCTTCTCAAAAAGGTCCCACTGATACTAAATATAAAGTTTTACTCACTTTTTCCACTTTTTTTCAATAGCCAATGAAGCGGTAGAATTGTGTGGTTTGTTTGATCAGACTGTTATTTTAAGACTTCTTGTGGGCAGAATGGAAAACAGTTGCATGAGATGGGAATGGGAGGGAGAGTTAGGGTTAGTTATGGAAGAGTAGCTAGTGGGTTGATGTGATATGCAGGAACGGAAGCAAGAGGTCTTGGGCAGCAGAAAGGCTACAGATGTTAGTGTGTTCAGGCATCTGCAGCAGGAGGTGCACCTCTCTGATTGGAGGTATAAAATGATTTAATCAATCTCCTGCCAATGATAACATCTCACTAATGCAGAGGGACCATGTCTACTTCTTATATACTTAGCTAGCAGCAAAATGTTGGTATATTTTAACTCATGTAGTATTGGACAGTACCGTATGTTCCATCATGCACGTTGTGGTATGATTGTGTGTGCATTGCATTGACCAGACATTGGCAGAATTCTATGAATCAATCCAATAAGTAGTGCTTCCTGATCTGGTAGGGCATGGTCTGGCAGGCCAAGCCAAAATATGTTCGGAGATATTTGTTAAGAAAAAGAGTTCCTGCCTATATCTAAAGGTAGAAGTATGACAGTAACTTGATGCTATGATCTCTTAAAGGATTTAGTATTCTTGCAAACTCATGTCTTGGGCTGTTGGGAGACAAAAACATTGATAAGACTTCTCAACCGACACCAGTGTTGTGCAAGTTGCTGAAAATTAGTAATTAGTTACAGTTACTAGTTACTTCATTCACAAGTAATTTTATACCTTACCAATCACTGCATATAAAAGTAATTAGTTACTAGGGAAAGCAACTTTTGCATTACTTCAGTTCTCTTAATAATGCTTATATACCCAGACAGCACACTTACATCACCGGGATGGTAATTTAAGATCAGAACATCATTAAATGATCGCATTCCATTTATTCCTATTAACAGTATTTAAATTATTACATGCACATTACTACCGATACTGATTGACACAATGCTCAAATAGATAGATAAGTCTATATTCTATAATTTATGAGGTAATTTTGCATGGGAATGGTACTGCGTGTGCACGGTGGCTTTTGAACACAGTCAGACAAGCTCATCATCTCCCATTATTATTTATGAACATTAATGTGATATTAGGAGGTATTACATGCAGCTAATAGAGATATAGGGAGGAATTAGTGGGAACTGATTAAAGAAACTGGGTAGAGAGGAAGGACACAGTAAGTAAGTTAGCTGGGGAGAAGGGCTAGAGAAATGTGTTTGTGTAAGCAACAAGTGGTACCCAGAATGCTTAGCAGAACAAATATAGGAGAGACTGTGGTCACCTCATGAGACAAGTTACGGATTGCTTCAACACGGAACATTCCTTTCTCACTTCCACACAAGACTTCCCTTAAAATTGTGTGCAGCAGCCCCTAATCTGTGCAAAATTCAAACTGCTGTGGCATTTACTTTTATATGCAAAAATCAACAAAACACATCATAGTATCAAGTCTATAAGCTGAGAGAATCTCTGGCCAATAGCACTGCAGCAATAAACAACACCATTATTATTATTATTATTATTAATAATAATAATAATGATAATAACAACGAGAATAATGATAATGATAAAGCACACATAAATAATAAAAATATTTTATTGGATGTTTTGGTAACAGATAAATATGTTGAAAACTTTAAGTTATATTTATTTCTGAACAAGAAAACTTTGTCCTAAATATGTTACAATAACTGGTCTTTAAACTTAATTGACATAAAAGATTTTTAAATGCCACTATTCAGCCATTTTAATAGAGTTTACCAAGGCCCACCTGGTAAATATTCAACATAAATAATATCATGCATTTAAATATATAGTTTAAGTTACATCAGATATAAGTCCTGACGATTGTGCCAGAGTAATAGTTTTCAGTGTGACCAGTTTAAAATGTAAAACAAACCTGCTTCTTTTTTGGTCTAGGTATCTGTAGTGAAAGTTATTGCACAATGATACTCTGTGTAGTACGATGCTACATCTACAATTTATAAAGTGGGTCACAGTGTGTCGATCCTACGGGCCAATAAGAGCAGCCAATGTGCCTCAGGTTCACCAGTCAAATGTGCAGCTGGATATAGGGCAACAGAAAGCCTGCTCGTGCTGCAAACTCTTCTTTTACGTGAGTGGCCTCTTGATTCTGGGCCTCCCTATTGGCTGAGGAGTTAGGGCGCATCTTCGTTCGCTCACAGATGGGTTAGCTTGGCCCCAGTGTTTCCGTTCTCATCGTACTCAAAGCCGCCATCCTCCAGAGAAAACTCCTGCTTTTCTTTGGGTGCAGACTGCACACTCTGCCCAGCTCCTCCTGCACACCTTCTCTTGTATACCTGGTAGACTGACATAAGTAAAAAGCTGTTAAAAACCCATTTGGCCATCTGATGTGCGGATGTTATATGCACTTTTTCACACCCCAAATATTTTTGGATTAATTTATTTAGCATACACTTTGAGCAAAGCGACATGCAGTTCAGAAAGCCTGTCCCCGGAGCATTTTGGGGGTTCAAGAGACTTACTCAAGGGCCTAACATTGACAGAGACATCCAATCACAGAGTCCAAGCCTGCAGAGCTGCCCAGTGTTTGATCTAATGCAACTAGAAACTTCAACAGAACCTACTGTCCTTTAGAAATAATTCATGCTTCTGTGAGGTCTTGAGGTTTTTGCCTGGAATCTGGCGTTTTGTGGTAAGTAACCCTACTGGAGACAGAGTGAGGAAGTGTGCATGTGTGACTCACCACCCACGGCGCCCATGGCCATCACCAGCTGAAAGATGCTGTAGATGAGAGGGAATGCAAACATGACCTCCAGCTCCTCTGCTTTGAAGGACAGCTGTACGATAGTGCTGCACAGCTGGGCGTTCTGGAAGCCTGTCTCTAGTGCGATGGTGCGACACCTGGGCACAAGAGAACCATGTGATCAAACGGATCCACAAAACCTCTGTAGTGAAGTGTTATCTGTATACAAATCTGCTCAGTGTTAAGGGCCCGCAAGAGCCTGAGTCTGTGTAGCGGCTAGTCACCTGTACCAAGGCTGTCCGACAAATCGAGCCAGCAGGAAACCCAGGCTGAAACCCACGAATGGGTAAATGGTTCCGATTATCCACAGGGAGTATGAGATGACCCAGGACGTCTGGTAGAGCAGGCCACCGACCACGGCGATGATGGCGATGAGGAAGATGCCCATTATGGAGCCAACCTTCAGTGTCACACAGATAGAGTTGCTCGCACCATCCGCTCCAAAAAGACAAAGCACCCCACCTGCAGCCACGCCCCTCCAGGAATCCTACTTTTAGGATTTTCTTTGCCGTTCTGGGCCACTTGCTCTTCACGTACATCCCGCAGCCGATGGGGACCAGGAGTGAAATCAGCGTGATGCCTGGATATTGGACATGTGACATGGTTCGCATGTCAGCTGTAACCTTACTTGTGCGCTGATACATTATATTAATTGTGTGTTAGCAGGAGGCTTACCTATGCTCTGATAGGGGATCTGGACCATACCAGCAGAGGTCCAAGTGGAGGTATAGATGAGCAGACAAAGAGGCATCATGCCCAGCGCCAGGATGGAGGAGCACGCAGTCATGCTAATACTAAAGACAGAGACACCCAGCTTGACTGTTTGTTTCTCTCTCTGTCCGCAAATCTGTCCCAGCCGAAGATCTCCACGCTCGCTCACCTGAGGTCCATGTCACCATCCATCCAGTAGGCCAGAATGTTGGAGCTGGACCCCCCGGGACAGCAGCCCATGATGAGAATGACGACGGCCTGAAGAGGCAGCACGCCGAAGGCTAGCGCCAGGGCGAAAGCGGAGAAGGGCATGATGCCAAACTGGCACAGGAAGCCCACCAGGATGCCCCAGGGCCGGCGAATGTGGCGCCACAGATTGGCAGCTTCCACGGTGCAGCCCATGGCGAACATCACCATGGCCATCATGACTGTCATGACCACGCTCAGGACCAAGCTCAGGACCTGGTTGAAGTTGTCGGGGGGCTCCAGGCAGGAGATCCCCGCACAGACGGTGGAGTTAGCCGAGCACCCGGCTGGGACGACAGTGTTGAAAGACATCCCCAAGCCCTCGCTGAAGCCGGAACCACGCCGAGGAATCTGAAGGATCAGTCGACCTCAGAGCAGGAACCAAAGCCCGTTAGCGGTCTTACACTCACACACTCACACACCACTGCACACTCAACACACACTGCACATACGCTCCCCGGGCACACCACACAACTCAGCTATTCTCCAGCTTTAAAACCTTGCCAGGGGCGCTTATATCAGACTACAAAGTCATTGCCACTAAAAATTAACTCGCATATGTACTTTTATGAGGCTAACTAGTACTTTGGTAAAAAATGAATATCATTGTTTCAAGTTTAGGTATAATAAATGGAATTGCCATGTCTTATTTTTTTACCACCTTTGCCCTTAAATTTTACAGGGGTTTTACTGTCTATGCGGCTCAACGTTGGGCTTGCGTGGAGGCACCGAGGTGACAATTCGGCACCAAACTGTTTGTGCGTCACCCATATCATTTTGCCGGAATGTAAAGTAATTAAAGTCTATGAATCAAAAGGCTTGAGTGTATAGCAGGGGAGGCAATAAGAGTGTGACTCTCGGAGTAATACACCTGGAAGTTAAACTTTAAATCTGGTGCCAGCTGGTGTCTCCATAAGGCAGCCTGAGCGCCATTCAGCCTCCCCTTGACTCAATGTCTTCTGATGTTTTTCACGGTAAATTTCATCACTTTCACCGCCTTCTGGAATTAGTATCGTTCGCTTCTTTATAAACAACAGCCGGCGAGATTTCATCTTATATTATTGCTTAATTCAATGCCCCTTTGACCTCACCGGGTTCCACTTTGTTCGGAGTTTCCGCGTGGACGTTTCTTATTCAATTCGATCATGGCCATCATGTGCTGTGATGAATTCCACTTGACGTTTTTAACCCTTTTCCCGTGATGATTTCCCCATGTGAAATTTGCCTACCGTTTAATGACGCTCTGGGGTCAGATTGACCCCAAACACGGGATAGGGGTTAATGGTCTCTTTGCATGCAGGATGTATAAATTAACCCAAGCTCTGTGTTTGTAACCACCATGTTACTTGCTCAGATCACATCAACTTAGAAACACAGGAGCTGCTTCTATAATACTAATAATATTCTAATATTGATTTACTATATATAAGAGAGCACTAGTCTTCCATCTTAACAGTGCCTTTGGTCATTGATGTTATAAATTGGCCCTCAAATTGTTTCTTTCTTTATTTATTTCTTCTTATTTTGTCTTTGTTTGTATGTACTGTTGTGATGTAACTTAGCTGCCTATCTTGGCCAGGTCTCCCTTGCAAAAGAGATTTTTAAGCCTCTGTACCTGTGATCCGAAGGTCAGGAAGTCAATCCCTGGCCTTGGCCGAATATTCATAGCTGTGGGCCCTTGAGCAAGGCCCATAACCCCCAGCTCCATGGGCACCGCTGCAGGTGGCCACCCTTCACTGCCAAACCTGCTCTTGCCTACCAGTGAGTCATGGACAGCAAGAAGGAGGCATGCGTAAGGTGTCATTATTATTAGTGTGTGTTGTCCATGGTGTCAGATATGCCCTCTCACATTCTGGTCAATGACTTGCTGTATTGTGGCAAAATTTAGAGATGCACCCCGAGCCAGGCCAGAACGCCCAGGCTGCCGATGGAACGGGCAGTGCTGGAGTGTGGAATCAAAATCGCGAAACCCCAGGAAACACAGAGCCTGACATTCCGAAAGTGACAAGACTCAACCCTGAGGAAAACCTCACTGCTCTGTGCACATCACAAATGGGATTCTTGTTTCCTAGGCCGGGTTTCAGGGTCTGGGGGGGGGGGGGGTGCGTGGTCTGCCCTCTCTCAGCTGTGAGTGTGGTCAGTGTTATCAAGAATTCCATATGCAGTAAATTCATTATCTTCTATCTGATTTTTTTGATGATCTGTAGGCTACATCCCCATCCTGGGTTTCACACACCAATATTAGACTTCTCGATTGCTTGTTCTGGCAAATTCTCTTCAGTATATTTCTGTGTCTTTGTGTTAAAGTGTATGTGTCCTACTGTGTCTCTGAATTCTGAATGCCCTCGACTCCTCTCCCCTGTTTCAGGTCTGAGATATGAAACAGCACAAAGTCAGTAATAAATGCAGGATAACGTTAACATGCAGGTACAGTATACAGGAAGGGAGCTCATTCAGTTTTGGTGATTTGCTCTTAATGACAAAAAAAATGTATAATAGTGAAGGTGATTAATAGTGAATGAATATTAATAAAATGCATAAAATGTAAATAACAGGTTTTCGATTAAATAGTGCACATAAATGAAATAGTGATGAAAATGCTGAAAATTTAATAGCTTGGAATACTGTTTTAGATGGAATTTAATTAGATAAATCAGGGTTAAATGAGGTAACAATTCTGTGGTTTGAACTTTGCTCATTTCAGTTGCTCAGTTTTTTCTTTGCTCAATTATAATGGAACAGCTCCTGGATGATAAGTGGTCATATAACAGTCATATAAAATAAAGCGCTTCTGCCACCTGTTGTCCAGGCCTAGCTGTAGCCCATGGTAATACTGTTGGCCTGCGGGCCTGTAGGTTGTCGCTTGATTCCCCTGGCCACGCCCCCTGGTCACACCCCCTGACCACACCCCCTGGTCATGCCCCCTGGTCACACCCCCTGACCACACCCCCTGGCCACGCCCCCTGCCTTAGCAAATTGTATCTTCTGACAGATTCGCTCTGTGCATGCAATTCGAGCTAAGCTCCAGAATCAATAAGCAGGCTGAAATCTTATTCAGTTTCTAATTCTTCATATCCCTGCTAAATATCTAGTATGAGAAACAGTTGTTCATACTGCAAAAACAAAACAGGAATGGAAATAGCCCTCTCCACTTGAAATGTGATGTTTAAAAAACTCCTTGATGGGAGTCTCTCTACTGTGTTAAAACCTCAGGCTGCAGGTATCCTCCAGAAAGCAGTTCAAAACAGGGATCCAAACTGCAGCCACTGGGGTGTTTTCAAGCAGTCAAAGCAGAAGATCACAACTTACAGCAGCTGCTAACCCAGGGTTAGAACATATGTATGAGAATTTCAATGGACTGGTTTGTTCTCTTTCTTTTGTCCATCCATCCATTCATTTTCTGAAACCACTTTGCCCTATCCAGGGTCACAGGAGGCCCGGAGCCTATCCCGGAGGCTGCCGGCACAAGGCAGAGAACCACCCAGGATGGAGTACCAACCCACCGCAGGACACACTCACCATCATGCACACATTCACACCTACAGGCAGTTTTGACAACTCCAATTAACCTCAACATGACTGTGGAGGGAAACTAGAGTACCTGGAGGAAACCCTCAATGACACGGGGAGAACAAGCAAACTGCACACACATGGAGTCCAGTTCATTGTTGGTCATTGTAGTACTCTGTGTTTGTTCCAGCCCGTGGGTAGTTTGTGCATATGTATAGTGTATATATGCCTCTGCCCTTGCCCTGCTCTTCATTGGTCATGTTAGTATTCCTTGTTTGCTCCAGCTCGTGGGTGCTTTGCACTAGTGTTCTCACTTACTATTTGTCCTGCTTTTCGCTGTGTTTAGGGCAGCTCAGGTCCCTCTTGAGTTGTCCACCCTACCTCCTGTTTTGACCTCTCACGGTCCATTTGTTTGTCACCCAGCGTGTGTTCCAGTCTTTCAATAAAGTCCCCTTCGGTTACCTTAAGCTGCATTTGGATCATCGTTCCTTCTCAATCTCTGTCATAGCACTTGCTCACAAAGTCCTCAGCTGCTAGGCCTTCGGTGCTGACCTTCAAGAGAACTGAACTGGTCAAAATCTCAGCAGCATAAAAAATTAGGCCGCTAGTCCAATTACATTTGCATTTATAGCATTTGGCAGACGCCCTTAGCCAGAGCGACTTGCATATGTGCTTAAAGCCTCCATTAGTGAGTACTTTCTGATGCTGGTTCAATAAAACCCAGGATAAGAATGCTGTCTGTCAGTTAATTGGATTCCATGGCACAGTGGCTCAGTGGGACGTACTCTTGCCTCCCACCGCCAGGGTTGTGGGTTTGAATCCCACTGCTGCTTGGAGTTTGTGTATTTCCTCTCTGTTGTCTGCTTTTTCTCCAGCCTTCCTTCTGTTGTCCAAAGACTTGCAGTTCGGTTAATTGCCCATAGCGTGTGTGCAGTGGTGGATGGGCACTGCATCACTGGCATTGTACCCCGGCTGCGTATTCTGTGACCCTGACTAGGATAAACAGTTGAATGGAAATAATGACTTTATATTTGATATCAGGTGATCGTGAAGGCAGGGACAGCATGTGTAAGATGATAACCATTTCCCTGTTCTCCTAAAAACCTATATATATAAGTCAGAAATCTGGCTTGGTGGTTGTGTTTGACTTTTGTCTCTACTAGCGACAGTGTATCTGCCTGTAACTTCAAGCCATAATGATCAGAATGGATTATTTTAACTGTGAGCCTGATAGTATACTAATACACTACATCACAGGTAGCGTCTAAGACGGGAAACCATTTCACCACTATCAAAACATCACTAAAAGACGTCACGGAGCATGTTTGTAGCGATTGCTGGTACGAAACAATGGTGGAAACTGCTCGTACATTTTCACGGATGGGCTTTTCTCCCCAAAGCTGACTCAACTACTCATGACAGCATTTTACATCTGTATCAGGATACATACAGGAGGAGCTGATACAAATAATTGCAAATCAATACATCTACAGATAAATATAAAGCTTTACAATGGGCTACTGTAGATGGGAGGACAGGAGTAGAACAGAAATTCAACTCTCCCCACAAACATCATCGTTTGTTCACCTTCATCTCTCTGCAATGCCCTGCTGAAATGGAACTCAAGCCTGGCATTCTGATAAGTGATTTAGCTTCAGATGCCAAGAATAGCAGCATTCAGCTCTGATACTTCACAAAGGATAAAGCGGGCGTGAAACACTATAATGCAAAAGCAGCATTAATCTAGCACACAGTAATTTCCGTGACAAATATGGGCAATGCAGCTTAATTAAGGAGCAGAGGAATACTTTCCAGTGCATTGAAGATTGAGAGTATATGTTATGAGTGTGAAGATACGGAAAATGTATTGGACTTGTTTTGTAAATAAGTCACCTGCAGGGGGCTGTATAGCACTGGCAATACATTCATTTCAGTAATTGACTCCAGCTGCAGAGTTATTGTGAGGCTGACAGCTGGCTTATGTGACAGTTGGATTCTACTAGGTGGATTAGGCCAGAGTGCTTCTCTCACCCAATGGTACTTTTCCTCTTCACATTTAAACATAGTCATCGAGATAGTTACACATTAAACATTATACAAATTTACCCTGCATTATACTCGATCCTTATTTCTAATGTAATATTTGTGAATACATTAAAAATAAATTTCCCAAGTCTGAATGTAAATATGATTTTTCTTTCCTTTGGAAAGACATGACTTATGAAAGACTTTGATACCAGCATGAAACTAGTGCCATGAAACTTGAATTTAAGCCCCACCCCCATGTTTGGTATA
>JAODKK010000001.1:40677869-40688300 GCA_026774405.1 Petrocephalus microphthalmus | reverse complement strand
CCAGTGGCCTGTCTAACTAAAATAAACCTGTAGCTCTGTGCCAAGTGGCAGCCCTACCTAACTCGCTGAACCTCCAGGCAGCAGGGAACACTGAATGACAAGCTCCAAGGGACTTCGGGCTGGATGCCAGGCTGGGCCTCTCCCGATTACAGGGATTCCATTTGGAACCTCAATTCAAGTTTTAGAGTTTCTTTGTCAAACGTAATCTCTTTTCTTGTGCCTAAACTATTGTTTTATGCCTCAAGATACATGCACAGTACAACAAACAACACTGGATAATCAATATTAAGGCTGAACGTGATGTTTTATCATTGGTCATTAATTGACCAAAGTGGTTCATTAAAGCAGCCCATGTTGCATTAATTGCCCGTGATTGTTGGATAGTACAATAGCCGTCTGTGCGTCTCTGTTGCCGAGCGCCAGTGTGATGTGTGATGTAAAGCTGCTGACGTCAGTAGACGCTTACATTGCAATCAGATCTTGCTGGCTCTCCCCCATCCTAACCCTCAACCACCCAACTGACCCTACCATCTGAATGGATGGGAACAGGCTTTGAGGCGGCCGTCTATCAGGCAAAGCAAACACTTCTCCTCTTCACTGGTAAAAGTGATAGAGGTATTTCCCCATTGAAACACAGGATGGGCTGCGTTTGGCTCTCCGCGGACTGGTCCCCTCTTTCTTGTGCGAGTCCAGACACGGCAGTAGTTAAGCCTTCAGGCTGTAGTTTTACAACCTTAGCATTAAACCAACTTTTCAAATATGTTAGGACGGTGGTACAGCAAGGGCGATTATAGGATTTGAATATTGAAAAGGAAAACACTAGTGGAGTAAACAAGAATTTTTTTTTAAAAATGCAAAGCAAATGGTTTTGATGTTCTTCAATAGATTCATGGCAATTTAAAACATCTAAAAACATCTCTGGTAATGAAACCTAGCAAACACTGATGGAACTGAACATCTTGTTGCGATTTAAATGGGGTCAGCTGGCTGGACAGGAGATGGATGTCCATTTGATGTGCTAGCATTTAAATATAATGATGGCTGATTCTGGCCCACGTGTTCACTCTCTGTTTACAATGCTATTTGTACAACAAGGCAGTAAACTCTACATTTGCAATGTCTTTGTGACTACAATTGAACGCTCTCGTCTTTCATTTCATCTTACATCATCAAGAAAGTTCATCAAAATAATTAAACCATGGCAACTGTGCAACTGAGAACCCTATTAACTATAATTTCTGTGCAAACATATTTGTTTGAGACCAACATCATAATAAGGAAATTACTGATAGATTTGCAATAGTTCCAGAGAATCATTGGCTGTCTCAGTTGCAATGAATAAACACCACTGGCTCCTGTAAAATTTTAATGAGAGGATTAGTCCCCCAGTTTGCTCAGCACTGACCAAGAATGCTAACTGTAATGCCATATCTATCAGATATCCACAGTACCAGTGTATTATGCCATTTAGGCTTTAGCTACAGCAAGCTAACCACTCATGGTACACATGATGCGGCGCACTTAGCTATTAATCTGTACTTTCCAACTTTTTCATTTAAATTTATAAGAGAAACTCACTTTTTTTCCTGAGAGATATGTGCTTACAGTCTAAAAATACATTTTAATGAATTAGTATGTTACTCTTCCGGGATTTGTAAAACAGTGAATGGCGGTGTTCTGAAATGCTCACTTCACAGCTGAGGTATTGGGGACATTTCGTCGTGTGAGTTCAGCCATGCAAACCGTGGAAGTGCAGAATAGGTGGGCCCAGAAAGTCATCAGGTTACAGGGTTTATCTACATGACTATAGTCCATCCATCCATTTTCCAACCCGCTTTCCCTATCAGAGACGCGGGGGGTCCGGAGCCTATCCCGGAAGCTACGGGCACGAGGCTGGGAACAACCCAGGATGGGGGGCCAGCCCATCGCAGATGACTATAGTCAAAATGTGCAAATGATTTAAAGAAGACTGTGGTGACATTATTGGGTATATGACCTGTGTATAATACATATAATAATGTGTATAATTGGTATATAATATATAATAAGGTATATAATTGGATATATGTATATAATACATAAAATAAGATCAAATGAATCAACTATAAATTTATAGATAAACCACTTTTTAATGCTGTATCTTAATTTTTTTTGTTTTAGCAGAAATGTTTTCAAGTTGCTTAGACCTAATTTCAGATTCGATATAAAATCTACTCTCTAATCTCTTGGCTTGCAGTCTGTGTGGACAATGTATAATCCTGGTCGTTTATTTGCGTTTCTTTTTATTGCGCTTAATACAGTTGGAAGATGATCTTATTTTGAGCAACGCATAAGCCAAACCAAGCTACATACAATGTATTCAAATGGCAGCATTCATCGTAAATGATCAAATAAATTTCTGCTTAAAAAGCATACAGTTGTATTTACAACATGTAGGCGGAAAACAATTATTCGTGGTGCATTTTATTGGCTTTAATTACCATTGGAATGCATATATCCCTATTATCAAATGCTTGTAGTTTTCGCTTTTGCCTGTTCTCGGATCATGCTTTTATACGCTAGGCATTGTGTAAAATCGGTTTAAAAACCTATAGTCCTTTCGTTTTCTTTGAGCAGAACTCTTTTCGCGATGTTGCAGTCTTTTATATAATTTATTTTGTCTCTTATCTCTATTAATTTTAAATAGTATTTCCGTCCAATACCACTTTCAATTTAGCCACAAATGACCACTTACTTGGGAAGTCCAATTAAACTGTATTTTTAGAGGGTGATCATTAATGTAATGAAGTTAGATACGTCCCTTTATTTTATTACATGCACGTTTATTTGACATGCAGACCGTGCATCTCATCGCTTGCCAGCATTATTTTTTACTTTTAAATTCATATAATGCGCAAAGATCTGCCAACGCCCATGTCGTTAGAAAGAAATTGTTGCCAGCGGTTCACCCTTCAGCTGCAATGCTCCCAAATTAGAACAATACGTGAAACTGAATGTGAAACACAATGAGACACACTGGAACATGAACAAGAAACAATGCTTAATAATTTTACTCATTGTTTCCTTCGGCGGCTCAGCAGCTCTGTCCATTTTATGTCCCTAAGAAGTAATTGCGATCAGTTTATCGTCTCCCACTCTTAACTCAGAGATATTATTAGCGAAACTATTGCACCGATCTGGTGTCAGTTGGAAGGCGTAGCCGGCAGCCGGTCCTCTGTATGTTCGTGATGTTTCGTCAGAGACTCGTTTTTGTTCGGGTACGGCTTCCGGAATCTCTCGGCACTTGCCGGCCGGCTACATCGACGCTCGTTTTTTGTTCGCTTCTGCGCGTCCCCTCCTCACCCCCGCCTCTCCCCAGACTGGCTTTATGTCTGGCGGCTCTGCGGCGCCTAGCGCGCATGCGCCGTCGCCATGTTAGCGAGCCCTCCTCCCCCTTGTCTCGTCACAGAGAGAAACAGCTACATTACGAGAAGGTGGCTACGGCGGGGAGACGGTCAGAGGGTGATACAGCAAACATTGGATTTAAAAACAAAGACATGACAGGATGGAGTAAACAAGCGCTGTGATCGACGAAAAGGGGATATTCCAATAAGAAGAATCTCACGTCGCTCACGGATTGTTTAATTTAGCTAACGTTGTTAGCTATTTTCAAATTATGCGACTCAGCGCCTGGCAGTGATGGAGATGGTCTCTTGTTGCCCAAGAAGTGATAGATGTATACTAATAACTAGCTATATTTTTGTCTTGTGTATATGTACTTAAATTGTCATATAAAGATAAAAATAAAGAGATGTTGAACTGGGTATAAGAGCACACGCAAGTACGAGCGCGTCTGTATAGATCGCTAGCTGCATAGTTAGCTAACCTAGCTATCGCAGAGAGGGCTCCTGATTGGCTAGCCTTATATCACTGTGGGGAAATTTTACACCAACGGAAAGTTAGATTAGTTACGGCATAAAATAATATCAGTGACGGTTTTTGTTTTTTTTCGAATACTACTTGCCGAATAAAGTCTGCTCTCAGCTAAGGCTTTGTTGACTCAGTCCTACCTGCTATCTTCTGAAAACGTGGGTATTTATTAGTCTGTGAAGTAGCGTTACTCCTGGAAAATTCACGACAATGCATCACCCGGAGTCTTCAGGAGATTCCGCCGGCACTAGAAAGATGGCGCACCCGGCGATATTTCCTCGTAGGGGTAGTATTTCGGCGCTGACAACGGCGACGAGTACGAGCGTTAGCAATAATGTTATTTCTGCTGAAGATTACCAATCTCCCTTGTTGATACAGCCCCCACCTCCGGCCGGCTCTTCCTCCTCGGGGCCACAACATCCTCCTCAGAGCCTTAACCTCCTTTCCCAGTCCCAGCTGCAGTCCCAGCCCTCGGTCGGTGCTCAGATGAAGAAGAAAAGTGGCTTCCAGATCACTAGTGTTACGCCGGCTCAGGTATCCGTAAGCACCAACAATAGCATCGCAGAGGACACTGAGAGCTACGATGATCTGGACGAGTCGCATACGGAGGATTTGTCTTCATCTGAGATCCTGGACGTGTCCCTGTCCCGGGCCACCGATATGGGGGGTCCGTTGAGGAGCTCCTCGGAAGAGACTCTAAACAACTTTCACGAGGCAGAGACCCCCGGTGCCGTCTCTCCTAACCAACCCCACCTTTCCAGCAAGCCATCGCACCACCTGCCTCAGACTCATCAGCAAGGCACCATAGTGAATGGGACTGTACACCATCAACACCACCACCACCACGGGCAACACCATCAAGTGCATGCTGCTCAGCCCGCACCCCCACCTGCGGCGGCCTCTAGTGGGCCATCCTGGACGCCAGAGGGGGACGGCATTTCTGCCGCTTCTACCTCTACCACCGGGGTTTTAGCAAGCATTTCCCCGGTGATACCCGCTGCAGCCGGCACCGGCAGTATCACGGCCCCGCCGTTAGCCAGCGTCATCCCAGGAATGCTCTCCGCCGCAGCGAGAGCCCCGATGAGTGGCGTAAATATCTTGACGAGCAACGTCAGCATTGTGAGCAGACTGAATTCCGCAAACGCCCCAGTCCTTGGGACGGCGAGCACCAACAGCAGCAGTGCCGGTGTTGCCCCTGGACCCGTAAGCGGCGGCCCCGGAATCATAGGAAGTGGAAGCCAGAATATAAACTTGGTGCAAAAGCAAACTGTGACTACAGCCGGCGGCATTGCCATGACTACCGCCACCCTGACCGGCGGCTCTGCCGCGGTGGGGACCGGCACGCCCGGCACGGGCCAGCCGGCCCCATCCGCCCCGCACAGCCAGGCTCAACAGCCAGGCCAGGTTCCCGCCGGTTCCCGCTTCCGGGTGGTGAAGCTGGATTCTAGTTCGGAGTCGTTCCGGAAGGGTCGTTGGACGTGCACCGATTTTTACGACAAAGAAGCACCCCCTGCCACTGTTGTCGCGGCTTCTGCCATGGACACCACGCCCAGCCACCGGCCAGTTGAGAGCAGCATGACAGTAGAGCGGGAGGCTGTGGTCGGTGAGGACACACTGGCACCTGCTACTATACAGGCCTTTCAGCCCGCCCAGCACCAGCCCTCTGCTCCTCAGCTGCAAGACTATGGCACCCACCCAGGCCTGCAGCCTTCCCATCCTAGCCTTGCTCAGAATGTGCCCCAGCCTCATGGACACCCCCAGGACATGCTGCACCCTCTACTAAAGACCAGCGCACCTCCCGCTGTGCCCGTCAGCCTGGGCTCCATCCGGCCACCGGCCATGGTGGCTCCTGGAAGTCTTCCCCAGCCGGTTGCGCATTCCACCCCAGCTGTGCCCCCGCAGCAGCTGCTGCATGCTCAGGCTGTGCCGCCTGCCCCGGCGCA
The DNA here is from genome assembly GCA_026774405.1 of Petrocephalus microphthalmus. NCBI lineage: Eukaryota > Metazoa > Chordata > Actinopteri > Osteoglossiformes > Mormyridae > Petrocephalus > Petrocephalus microphthalmus. The sequence continues at coordinate 40,682,448 of JAODKK010000001.1, read as the reverse complement.
GGGTCTGCCGGGGGTGGCCCAGCAGATGGGCTACCCTCCCCTGCAGCCTGCTCCCACCCAAGGTGTTCACTCTCTGCCAACGAGCCAAGGAGGTGGCCTGCCGCCCGAGTTCTCCCAACATCAACCGATGCTCCAGGCCCCGGTGGTGACGCAGCCTTTGCCACCGATGCCCGGCAGCCTGCCCCCGGTGGCGGCAGCTGCGCCATCTGCGCCCCCCCCAGCGATGGCTGCGGGTCAGCAGCCTGTGGTGCAGCAGCCTGCGTCCGTCGCTCAGCCTCTTCACCAGGGCCTCCTGCCACAGCAGACCTCGTCAGTCCCGGTCCCTCAGGCATCCCAGGGTACCATTGCCCCTCAGATGCTCCCGGGTGAAATGCAGGTGGCTGCCTCACAGCTGATCCAGGCCCAGCCACTCGCACCCGAGCCTCAGCAACCGGCCCCGACTCCTGCCATGACCTCCAGTCAGGTCGTGCCAACCGTGCCTCCCAGCGCCCCGGCTGACACCCAGCCCGGCCTTTCCCAGAGCTCTCCGCCTGTGCCCAGCGGGACCCGATCGGCCCTCGGGCAGGGCCAGGGCTCCCAGCAGCCTGCTGGGGCCCAATACGTCGGCCTGCCCTCTGTGACGGCCACGCAGTTGGAGGACGCCCGTCGCCTTCTCTTTCAGCACCAGTCCCTGCTTTCTCTCCCCAAGATGGCCGCAGGAGACACTTCCTCAGAGGCCGGTGTCTCTCTGGGGGCAGAGGGGAGCAGCGGTGCAAATGCCTTAACTGCCTCAGCGGGCCTGTTCCCCTTGAAGAGCCTGCCCGTGGACGGAGAGGATGATGGGTAAGCATGTCTGGGGTTCCTTCTGACCTGCCGCTGATGAGATCTGATGGGCTCCTTTGCAGAGCATCTGTATGAAACCCAAGATGAATTCTGTATGAGTCTGTTTAAGCAAACTGTATGGTACTTAATGGAAAAGCTCACATTTGTTTGTTTATTGGATCTTGTATTTCTGTTCTGTTTCTTTCTTGATCGTTCATATGTGGGACCTAGAAATACATTAGAAGCCAGCCTCTGTGCAGTGCAGGGATTCTAAATATAGCCTGGATCACAATAGCAAGCCCATTTGAGGAGGAGAGGAAATATTTATCACGCTCAGACCTTCACAGGAGCTGCTATTTGTTTCTGCTTTTTAGTCTGAGGCCAAATTATGGACTGGCGTTCAGCTATTTTTTAATGGTTCCCTGGCAGTAATGTTTTTTTTTCTTTATGGATTTGAATGCCTTTGAAATATGAAGGGCAAGTGACATGTTATAATGGTGATTCTGTTGGAAGAACAGTGGCCTGGTTCTTCAGTGGCTATTGTGACCTTGTAGTTCAGCTGTCTGGGATGCTGCAGTCCATATATATGTATATATATAGTGTGTATATATATATATATATATGTGTGTGTGTGTGTGTGTGTGTGTGTGTGTGTGTGTGTGTGTATATATATATATATGGGAGAACAATTTATTACAGAGGATGGTGAACACACCCAGTGGGTGCTAGTTCCATCCTGGCAGCCGGTTGCTATGGCCTTCAGCTTGTGGGGCTTTGTCAGGCTCGCGATTGGACAGATTCCGGTCGCCGTGGCAGCTCTTTTGTGATGGCACACAGATTCCTCCGTGTTGTCTGGGAGTCTGGCATACACAATGTTCGCCTCTGCAGCTTACCAGATCACCGGCACAGGCCTCAGCCCGGACGTGACGTGTTTGATTTAATCAGGGGCTGATGTGTGATTACTCTAGTGGAATGACCAGGCATTCCACGGGAAATAATAAGTCTTGTGGATGCTGGAATGAAGTACATCTCTGCCTCGGTTAGTATGAATAATATTGCTGCTGGATTAATGTACATTTTTAAAGGATATACTTGATGTGTTTTGCTGCTTTTTGTAAAAGGCTCTTCAGCTGTTCCGTGATGCCTCAGGGGTTTGCTTGTCCATTCACTCTGACACGTGTTTCTCATTATTTCAAACATTTTAGGGCTTTTCTGTCAGTCCGAGGCTCATAAATCTCATACTGTTCCCTCTGGAGTGAAAAACATTTTTTTCAGTTTTCGATTGCACCTGAACCTCTGATTTTAAGAGGAATCTACATTTTGAAACTGCTGGTTTCTCTAGAAATTTACTAACTTGAAAGTTAGACATGTGTAAAGTCATGTATATTATATGTGAATGTAATACAGTATATACACAAATGTATACCTAGATGGAAGTTGCATTCGGAGTAGATGTGGAAAATTGCTGGGGAACTTTGATGGACAGATGGACTTGGTTATCCTATAGAAGCTTTCACGCTTTTTTATAGCATTAAAGGCCTATGACAGCTGTTTGAGATTTCAGTGCTGGTCATATGTATTTACCAAAGATGATTTGCTCTTGTAATCAGTTTTAATGTTTGTTTTTGGTGAGGGGTTTGAATTACTTTCCCGGCGCAGGAACTGCATGTTAATAATCCTTGGGATATTAGTGCCTGTTTTTTTGTTGGCCGATAAAGCTCTTAAATGCTTGCAGGTTTCCCTTGGCTCAGGGGTTCACTTTGGAAACAGAGCTGTATGTTCTTGCAGAATTTCCCCTGTAACCATTCCATGTTATTCCAAAAGACCATTTTTGTCTGAATTTTGGTGGGATCCCAGTCAGTTTCCACCTTCTGTTCTGGGATTCTCTCTTTATTTTACGTCTCTCAATTTGACACAACTGAACCTTTGTTACAGGCTGTGGCATGCATTTCTTAATGTTTTGTTTGCAAGGTTTTGCAAGAAGCTCATTTGGTCATTTTGTGTAGGGGGAGACAGCAGACATAAGTATTCTGAACACTTATCCTGATCACCGGGTGGGTTTGGGGTTGAATTGTGATCCACAGCAACGTAGAACACATTGTGGGGGTACACTGTGGTCAAGATACCCGTCTATCACAGGGCACACACACACTAGAGATAATTTAGATATACCAGTTTGCCTTACTGCTTGCACCACAGGTGCCTATTTTGGACTGCTGGAGGAAACCCTCACAGCACATGCAAACTCCCATCACACATGGAGAGAGGAGGGATCCAAGCTCCCAGCCATGGAGGTGTGTGTTAGCAGTGGTACCCGCTGAGCCATTGGGCCGCTCGTAATTATAATGGATACGTTTAGAAATATAGGAGGGACATATGAAGATTGTGGAAGGTATTGATGGATTCAGTCATCCTGACATACTGAAGGGGCTGATTGGCGCATCAGGAATCATTTTCACAAGATCATTCTGAGAAGCATTCATCTGAGTATTAAGCTGGGTGCAGGCAAGATTAAGGGGCCCGGCGAGCGTTTTCCCCTAGATTTTGGGCAGAAAACGACTTGAGTTGTTGAAAAAGCAAGAAACGGCATCGAAAGTCAGACAAGCTTTCACCCGGATAAATGAGAAGTGCGAGTGAGTCATATGGGCTGGCATTTGGTGAAGTCGTGCGGTAGTTTGCCTGGCAGGAAAGCCATACACAAAGCAGAAGTGTGTGTGTGTGTGTGTGTGTGTGTGTGTGTGTGTTTTTTTTCTAATTAGCCTTATAGACATAGGAGCTGAGTGTGGATCTTATGCTGGCAGTGTGTTTCTGCTTCTGGAGTGGTGCCCTGAAAAACCTCGAAAACAGAGCTGCCCCACAGTTCACCTTCGAAAAAGTCGGGAAGGCCGACCCGGTTTGAGAGCATCGAATTCTCCTGCTGTTGCAGATCAGGCACGAGCTTATATCGGGAATGCAATATTGAGTAATAATTTGCCCGGCTAGTAACAGGGGATTCGCTGATAATGCGAAGTGCGCTGCTCTGTCTAGTAACCCAGGATATTGCACGATCAGGAATCCACAATCCTGACGACCTCTGTGTTTTAGGTAGAAGTTCGTTTAAAAAAAAAAAAAAAAAAAAAAAAGCAAAAAGTTGGGGGAAAAAAAGCATCGGTCACCGTGCTGACTGACGAAAAACAGGGAACACAATCACCTTCGCTGGCTCCTCTTCAAGAGACCCGTGCCGGTTAAGTTTCAGACTTTTAAATATTCCTGTCTTTGCCTAAATAGAGATTTTTCCCACCATGGATGTTTATGATAATTTATTAAATTAGGAATTAGCCTGTTGTTTATTATTAACTGCTGAAGTTGTTAGAGAGCACTTTAATTAGTGTCTGATTTACACCTAAAACAGCAGGGAACCTATTATTCAATTAATCATTTTAATAAAGACAATTTGAATGAGGAAGGTTGAATGAAAGAAGGAAACAGCTTGTGGCCCTCCTGGGCTATATTTGGGCACCTGTGGGTTTTGGGGTTTTTTTTTGCTGACCTAAAACAATCACAGACAGAATGTTGCTGTCAGCATGAGGCCTTTGTTGAATTTCTAATCAGGTGAGCTAATTCGTGCTAAGTGCTAAGCAGTTGGCCTGATCAGAGGATGATTGGTGTCTGTGGTCCAGCTGACGTTTGTGTCGCCACTGTTCAGGGGGGGCATGGCAGCACTGCTTCCCATCTGTGGGACCCGGTAGAGCCCTGCTTTGTAAGCCTGGCCTTTGGGACCCTCTTCATACCGCCCTGG
>JAODKK010000001.1:40659348-40672210 GCA_026774405.1 Petrocephalus microphthalmus | reverse complement strand
TACACTTGGTGCTCCTCTCACTCCTACACTTGGTGCTCCTCTCACTCCTTCACTTGGTGCTCCTCTCACTCCTACACTTGGTGCTCCTTCACTTGGTGCTCCTCTCACTCCTTCACTTGGTGCTCCTCTCACTCCTACACTTGGTGCTCCTCTCACTCCTTCACTTGGTGCTCTTTCACTTGGTGCTCCTCTCACTCCTTCACTTGGTGCTCCTTCTCTCCACTCTCCATCCTGCTATCTTTTCAGCCCTCCATCCGCCCTTGACACTGCGCAAACCCCCTTCTCCTCGCATCTTTGCCCCCTAACCAGTGCTGTACCCTCGTCATGGTCAGGTCTCAGAGCACTTTATTACAAGTGTAACAGGATTGATGAACAAAAAAAAAAAAGTTCTTCATTGGATTACTTGAGGACTGATGAAGTTTTGGCTCCTGCACGATGACGTATGATGAGGAAGCTCAACTTCAGGTCGTTGGTGGACTCACCTCAAAAACAATAAATAGAAAAAAATACAGACTGAGTTTTGGAAATTTGCTCTTCAGTTGGTTATGGTTCGGTACCAAACATGATGTACAAGGCAATATTTCAAGATACTTCGCAGAAACTCTTTACTGTACAATATAAACAAAACTAAAGAACACGATAGAAATAATAGATTTAAGAGAAAGCGGTGCAAAGACTCGTAAATAGGATTGCTAAATGTGCTAAAATGTGTAAATGACTGCAAGGTGCACGGGAAACTGCATTGAGAGCAGCATGCCCATTTCATAGGCACAGAGCAGACCGATAACCTGAGGCAATGAGAAAACAATAGTCTACTGTGGTGCAGTTTCACTGATGTAGTGCAAATACACAAAGGCGAGAAGTGTGCAGACATGGGAGGAGGGTGATCCCGGCCTGCTCTTCCTCCTCTTCCTCTGCAGCCTGCCCGCGCCCCTGCTCAGATGGCAGTCAGAACCTCCCACAGCCATCTAGGACCCTGTGAAATCTGTGTTCTTTTCTTCTCAAATTCTATTTTTTTTTTCCTGAATTCAGTTTTTTTTTTTTTCAGATTTATTCTGATTCATTTCAGATTTTAAGTTTTTATAAGCTAGCGAACCGGAACAAATTAGCCTGTAAGGAGACAAGTCTCGTAGTTTTCAGTATGATGAGTGCATGATGCTTTGTAATATAGTTGTCTCTATTGCCTGTGTCCAAAAAGGCTGCGTTTCTTCACAGTCTGTATGTAAGTGAGTTTATTCTCCTTCTCTATTTTACCGCTGCCTTTTTAAACATCACACTATCGAAGAGCCTGTTAAACATCAAGCTTTCCTGTCCGCCTCATGTCTTCACTGCATGAACGCCACAATATTTTATTCATTTGACCCGCAACGTGCTTATAATCCATTATTAATTCTGGCCAGCAGGTCGGTCTTTCGTTTTCCACGGAATAAAAAAAAAAAAAAACTGTTTTTCCGCTAATAAGCGCCAGTAAACTTCACTGCTGGCACTGGCGATATTAGACCAAGGTGTGCCGGTTATCGAATGAATTTTCCGATGCAGAAACATGGAGAAGCACGCATAAAGATACTTATTAATACATGAAATGTAACTGAGATACAAAAATAATTTTATCTACGTCTCTTTTTTTTTTTCCCTCACTTTGCGTAAGTTCCAAGTTAGCTAATTTTACTTTGAGTAAAAGCCAACTGGCAAAATAACTCTCGAATGTGAAGGGATTACAGTATAGCCATATATGTGCATATCTCTTAGAGGAATTGTGGGTAGATAAAAATGAAGGGGATCTCCAGGCAGAGCTATGTCCTGCCTTTGATCCTTTAATCATGTGGGTGATTGATGCACGGACGGCTGTCTGTCAGCAGCGCATGTGCTGGATCTGGGAGTGTGACACTGCCGTGTGTATGAAGTTGTAATTCCAGCTGCAGGCCCCCTTAAATATGAAAGAGAGAGGAACCGCAGGCATCCGGCTGGTTATCCTCGGCGGTCAGAGTCCCCCGTGCTGCATGGACTCCCTCTTCCCATCCTTTAGTGGTTCATACTGCTGGGTCATGGCCAGGAGATGTGCGAGTAGCTATCTCGGCGCAGGATGAAATATCGATCTCCGGAGGGGTGTAGCCCGCTCAGTCAGGCCTCCTGTGAAAATGTAAGATTGTAGAGCTCTCTGTTAGACGCAGGGAGCCCCATAGGGTGAATGTGACTGTAGGAGGGGTGAGTCTCGCTCCTTGTCTACCGCGCTTACACTGGGAGTCTGCTCCTTTTCTTAAGCTTCTCCCCGTGCTGCTCTTCTCAGGCAGAGTGAAGGACCTGGAGATGAGATAACGTGACATAGCAAACAGTGGCTGCCATCCTGGGCTACACCTGGGTTACACAGGCCTTGGGTATTCACCAAATCTGTATGTGTGCGAGGTTTTTATTTAGCCACGAGCGCACAGCGATGCCTCGCTCGCCTGAGGTTATCTGGGGGCGGGCCTCCCGTGGAGACCCAGAGCTCTGTTTCATCACGCCTCCGGTATCTCCTGGGCCACGCTGCTCACCAGTTACACGTCTGTCTAACTCAGGGCTCGACTTGCCATACCGAGTTGCGTTATGCTCAGTCGGTCTCTTGGCAGATGCTTCTATCTAAAGCTACTTGCTTAGTGAGAGGTTTTGCGTTTTGCCCGTTTCCACTATATTTGCGCTGCTCTTGAGGCTAAGTGCAATTCTGTAGGCTCCGTGAGCATTAGTCCCTTTTGTGGAACACATTAGACTATCTCTGAGTTGTGAAGCCAGCCTCGGAAATACCTTCTGCTAACAGATGACTCGCTGATTAGTCTTTTGCCTTGAAACCGCTTCATCTCTTGCTAAATTAATTCAGCATATGAATGTTATTTAGAGGTGTGATCTGTGACAGCAGATATCAAAGTGATTATCGACCTGCAACTCTTGGTTCACATACTATGCTGTTGTACCTTTTTGAGGAGTAATCTGAACTCTAATAATAAGTACTCAAGTGTATGGAATATAGTTATGAGCTTTGTAACCCACTTTTTATAATAGATGGAACTAAGCAGATAAAGTGTAAATCTGGATGCTAGTTCTTGATTGTGCTGAACACATGAAACTCTTGTTTAGTTGGCTTAGTCAGAAGATTTTTTTCAATACCCCTTAAGTTAAATTGCTCACGACGGTCCTTCCTGTGGAAGCCGTTCACCAATGTCTCCCACTGACCAGTGTGCTTTGTCTCGGGGGAAAGCCAGTAGCAGCCTGCTCTCTTTTGCGTTCCCATGCTCGTTTGTTTCACTTGATAACATTGAGTTTAATGAGTCAGATGGGGAATTTATAGGGTTACATGCTGAAGCCCATTTTCAGTCGAATTGAGGCTGATTGTGCCTGTCTAGCCACAGGAAGCATAGGATTTAGAGCAGGGGTCTCCAACTCCGGTCCTGGAGGGCTACTGTCCGGTAGGTTTTCTATCCTACCTGGCTTCTGATGAGCCATCTTCTCAGGTAAATACCAGAAACAGGTGTGGCTCATCAGAGACCCGGTACAATAGAAAACCTACTGGATAGTAGCTCTCCAGGACCGGAGTTGGCGACCTCTGATTTAGAGGTTAGCTCACATGCCAAGACTGCTATATATACGGCTATATAGAATATCTCTTTGCCTTAGCCAACCCTCCTCACTCCACATGCACCTGGTGAGCCTCTCGCTTTCATCCTCACATATATCCATCTTCTTTTGAAGTCTGTGGATCCTCCAGACTGACAGACTGACTTATGGGTGCTTTCATGAAGGTGATTCCCCCCATAGGCTTTTAAGTATGACTCCCCAGGTCCAACCATACTCACACCTTCCGAAGTTACCCCCCACCCGCCCACCTGCTTAGTTTTGTGCATCCCTCCTGTCTTGCTAGTTGCCATTTGACCCGATCAGTCTTCCTACCCTCGTAACTGAAAATCCAAACTCTTCACATTTTTGGGGGTTCTTAACGTTACCACTGACACACAAGACACTGAATGTCACAAACATTTGTAAAATGGTGATGCACCTCATGCTGACTTTGCTCCTTGGTTAACTTGTTGATTTTTATATGCACACAGCTCTGAAAAAATTACGAGACCACTCTGTATTTTTAAAAAATCTGCGTTTTATAATGCTGGTTCTGCTGGCAGAAGGCTACACTGAGTGGTAGGCTGCTTTCACGCTTGAAGTTTCTAAGACGGCAGTACGCATGAACAAGGTGAAGCACTGGGAATGACCAGAAACCAGCTAGATAGATGACAGATGACAGAAGCAACTTTCTACTGCCAGAGATGACCGTTAACTTATCCGACAGTCAGAGGTTGACATCAAGTCAATGGGAAGCATTAATGGGAATGGGAAACATTAAGTGGTGTGAAATGCATTGCTAGGACAGTTCGTATCAGGCTCAGAAGTCCCATAAAGCAAGGAAGAAGCCCTTCATTAATGATAAATGAGAACCAGGCTGCAGTTTGCAAAAAATATATATTATTCACAGATGCCCACCCATAAATTGAGAAATGAGTGTAACAACATTTTGCTGTGGTCTCTTAATTTTTTCCAGAGCTGTATATGTATATATGACATACAATCTGTTCTGCTCCCCGTAACACCGGTTTGTTTCCTTTTGCTCCTGTGATGGACATCTGGGCATGTGGTGTCCTTTCCGGTCTGGTGGCTCGGATAGTTTAGTCTGGGAGGTAGCTACGTTCCAGGGACATAGTGAATATCTCTCTCAAGACGTCCGGTCGTTGGCTCGGATGTACGGCGCGGCCGTGGAGTGGAAAAACTCCGGTTATGGCCGACTTCGCCACACCAAAGTCGACCTGCCTGGAGAGGAGAAATGGCCAGTGAGCCGTCAGCCTTTCCGTCCGATTCCCTGTGCAAAGCCGACGGTCATTTTACCGCTCGGGTTGTGTGTCTAGCCGCCATCGACGCGGCTGTCGGGGGGAGGTGGCAGCAGAGGTTAGCCTGCAGGCGGTGTCCTCAGAGCCCCGGTCGTCATCTGCATGGTTGCCGGTTCCTGTGCTGGAAGACGGCTGTTCATGTGAGCCTCTGGGCTATTTTCTGGGTCAGCTGCTTCTGCTGATGTGGTGTGGCTGAGGAAGAGCGGGCCGGCCCGCCCGCCGCTGCACTGTCCTCAGTTGACTTTTGGGGCCATCTGGGGTATCAGGACATGAGGCTAAATGGTTCAACCTTCTCCAGAGAGTTAATTTGGCAGCAGTGGGGGAGAACACAGGAAGAGCTTGACTGTCAGGATTAGGGTCGGGAGAACACAGGATGAGCTGTCCGAGTCGAGTTTGGAAAACACAGGACGAGCTCTGCCGCTCCGGAGTAGGGGAGGGAGATAACAGGAAGAGCCCTCCTGGCCAGGAGTAGGGGAGGGAGGTTACAGGAAGAGCCCTCCTGGCCAGGAGTAGGGGAGGGAGGTTATAGGAAGAGCCCTCCTGGCCAGGAGTAGGGGAGGGAGGTTACAGGAAGAGGTCTTCTGATTTGGAATTTGAAGAATGCAGTAGTGCTTCTGGCCAGAAATATGAAGATCTAATGTAGCTAGTCATTTTTTATCGATGAGCTTTTGATGATGACCTGTGATGTAGATCTCTGTAAGACCTCCACTCAGAAGCTGACTTTAGGGCTTTTCCTGCAACAAACTTCTCCTTCTTTAGAGCTAAGTGTGGAATCAGCTCGAGTTAATTTCCCCTACTTTGGGACGCCTGGATGACTGGCTAGAGTGAGTCTCTTAGGTCAAGGCACGCCCTGGTCCACATTGCCCAAACCCCTTCTCTGAGGGCCGGGCGGGGTGGAAATGCGCTCGGTGGCCGTTGAGCTGAGCCGCCCCCCTACTCGGCGCCTCCCAAGCTGCTCAGATCCAGGCCCAGACATGGTGATCTGTCTGTAATGGCTGAGGCTGTCATAGTACCTCCAAGCCGGAGGCTGGTTTTAAGCAGCTCAAATGCAGGTGTGATACCGTATTGAAAGGTGTCATTATATATGCTGTGCACATGATCAAAGAATCTTACGACAGGACTTGTGTAATCATTTCAGTCATGTAATTACTTTCAATTGTTTATCCCTTTATAACTGCGTCTAGTTACTCTATGGTTACGTAGCTTTGATCTCCTGGCAGGGTTTCTACGTTCCTTCTTGTGGTTTTATTAGAGATCAGTGTTCGTTTACAGTGAGCTTTGGAGTCAAGCTTATTAAGGGGTCTCACTTCTGAATATTGATGACGTCCTTTGCTGTGAGCTTGGTTTAAGGGTGCTACAGATTAGCAAACTTAAGTGCCACTTTTAAGCGTAAGAAATGAGTCACATTTGGTCTGTTTTTGCTGTTTTTTGGTAATCTGTGGATGGTGTTTGCAGTTGAGGTAATACCTTTAGTGATTCTCCTCTCCCATTCACACAAAAGAACCGTTTCCCGGTGTGCCAGCAGCAGATAGGTCTATTAGATGGTTCTGGCTACCCTAAGAATCATGAAGTATTCATGCGCAACTTTCTTCCCAAGTCTCTCTACGGCTTCTCCATACACCTCTTGCCAGGTAACTTGAGCGACCTCCGCTTAGGTCTGCTTCGGTGACTGCGGTCCTGGGCCCCTTTGTGGCTGGCAGCGTCTGGCTGTACCCTGAACCCGTGCAGAAGCCTCCTTCTCGAGCAGGAGGTGGATAGGTGGACATCTGGGGCTTGATCTAATAAACCCAGATGTTCTGTGCTTTGCCAGTTACTTCTGTTTACCAGTTTTCGGTGTATAGCTTGTTCTGGACTCTGGTAGGCAGCTTGCCCTGTTTTCTTTGTATCAAGGCTGAGTCTAAGGTAGTTTATTGTCATACAGCATTGGCATCAGCTGTCAGTGAAAAATGTTGCAAAGGATCTTGGGAAAAAGGAATAACTAGGGAATTGCCGTGACTGGCAGTCTGTGTTAGAAACATAGCCAGGCTATACACTCCCCCCCCCCTCCAGACGCCTCTGCACTCCTCTATTCTATGGGGCATCTGCCCCGGGGTTGTGGAATGTGCCCTTCCCCAGCGGCCTGCCCTCTGAGGCCTCTCCGTGTCAAAGTGGTGGCCCCTAAAGTGAGTTGGGGGCGGGGGAATGTGGCTGCTGGTGCTTCTTCAGGCAGCAGAGCATCCAGCCTCTCCCAGCGGTCATGCGGCTGCTCATTGTGCTCTGAAAAAAGACACTTTGTGTCCTTTGATAGTGCGACTGAGCGGCAGGGAGTCTCTCTCCGCACTCGCTAATGAGGTCCGCTGGAAGAATGGGCAGCTCTGTGTCTAGCCTTTCCGCACGCCTGGCCCCCTAGTGGGCGTGTTCGGCAACGGCCCAGGCGCACATCGGGTGGTCAGAGCGGGGATAGAACTGAAAATGACCTGTCTAGTGATCTCCTGTCACGGGTTAAATTCAGGACCACAGCTGCTTTGTTGCCGAAAAATTGAATTGAAAACGACACCCCCAGCCCTCCCAAGCCCGAGGCCTATTCCAGCAGGATGTGTGTCCATTTCGAAGGGACGCAGCCTCCTCTCGCTTCGGGTCGGCCTGCCGCTGATCCCACGACACGCTGGATGAGGATGGGGTTATAAGGTTTTTGGGTCACAGGGCCCGTGCTGAATAGCAGTAGTCATTTTAGGAAGGCCCGGGCCCGTATTTACACCTACCCGCGTGTGTCTCTTGGCCTGGTTATGAGGCCACATTCACGACAGTGTTTGCACGAGTGACTCGTCATGTGTCAGGCAAAGCTGTGTTTCACCGCAGTCACCAGTCAGGCTTGTGACCGGCACAGGTTACTGTTTACACACGCGGTGGCCTGGGAACATCATAAATGAGTCATCGTGTGCCCGGCCGGCGCTCCGTGGCTGTCTGTAAGGAGGAATGGGGTGGCACCTTGCCTCGGCTGCCCCTAATTCACACGGTTCGGGTCACAACCCCAGCAGCAAAGCCAGGTACGAGCCTCAAAAGCAGGTGCCGGATTTGGATTGGTTACTATTCTTTTTTTTTCTGGTTTTCTGATGGCTTTGTGTTTACGTCGATGGCAGTGCTTTAGATTGTAATCTGCTAGGACTCAAGTAGCTGTAAGTATTATGTTCTCAATAGAAGTGGAGCGGGATCTATCAATATGAAAGATTTCGGGAGTGGATGGCTCCTCTCCTCCTCCTCCTCCTCCTCCCCCTCCCAGAATTGCCGAATGATGTGACGAGTGACATCATCAAAGGGGCCAGATAAGTACCGCTCAGGGTCACTTATGTCTAGTGGACAATGGCAGTCTGTTCCTTCGCATTGTCTCTCTCTTGAGGACTTGGCTTTTGTTTATTTTACTACAATCACTATTATTCTAAGGTACAGCCCCCACCCCCGCACTGCCTGGCGAGCACTTGACCTGGCAGGTACTGCTTTGCAGAGCTGCGCTGGTATTCCTGCTCTTCTGGGGATGGATCGGATGTGGTCCATTCCCTTTTTGAAAGCACTGTGACCTCGCGGTTTTAAATTTCATGTGTGTTGGTGTAGAAAATGCAAGTGGAATCAGGAGCCTCATTTCGGCTGCCGCAGAACGGGCCTCCGATGAAATGCTTCAGCTCAACTTCCTTCTCCATAAAGTGGCATAAGAGAAATTCTCTAAATGTGACAAAGCCAATAATGTTCTGGTAGACCTTTTAGAAAGGTGCAACTTAAACCTGCCTTGACAGAGGTTATTGTTATTGACTTTTGTCATATATGACATCATTTTTATGTTTGTAGCCTTATGGAACAGCAATGGTGACAAATTTCAGTACTTAAGGGTTCCAATGCGTAAGAGTTTGCAGCTAGCTGTCATGAGTGGCTGGTATTTACTTACACAGCGAGTGATTATTTTTTTCCATCCAAATTGTGATTGTCATGTAATAATCATGGTGAGACTATCAAACAAGCGAGCGTGTGACAGCCCAGGCCTCGGGCCACTTCCTTACTGCAAAGCAGCCAAGCAGCCATCTGTCGCAGACAGGCCTGGCTCCGAAGGCACCTGATGTGCTGAGTCTCAGTCTGGAGCGCTCCATCTGGTTGTTTATGTAGTGTCTGCTTCCCCCTAGTGGCTGATTGTAGCAAAAAGCCATGGACTGCCACATTTTACAAAAAAAACTGCAAATTTTCTCCTACTTAGAGATATTGTCACTGCCATTTAAAGGGCACCCTGATTTGCTGTAGGAATGGAAAGGGCACTCTTTTTGTCCTTTATAGCACATCCACGTAACTGTGCACTGGCATTTGTGATTGTCCTGCAGCACCCCGTCATTTATCTTGGAGTAGTTTCGAAATTGCAAAGGTCTCTAAGCAAAGTTAGACTCTAGACATTGCTTATGTGAATATCACTTTCAGAGTTTTTCTTTAGGTTGCATGAGTCACATGTGAGCGGAATGGATATACTAATAGTCTTAGTAAATTGCAGTGTTTGAAGGATGTAATTATTTACGTTTATTGTATATTAGAAATGACAGTCAGATTGTGTGGTCCAATATGCATATTGTTTGCTTATGTTGGTTGTCGTTGGTTGAATTGTCAGGAGGGAGCAAGGGCAGGAGGCAGGTGTAGAAACTGAGAAACGTATTTGGGCACAGGAGGGGAGTTACAACCGAAAGTCACTTTGTCTGGACCCAGAATCTGCAGACTTCTGCTTCTGATGTCATCCAGCACTGCGTGCATCCCTGATTACTCTTACTTTTAACAGTAAGAAATAGTTACACTCTGCAAACAAGACATGAAAAAGCAGGTTTTCGTTGTGAAATTAGTGTGGATTTTTCAGTTTTCCCACTGCTAACCACAACGAGATTTAATTTCAGCGGAGTTCTGGTTTACCTGGCAGGATACTTAAGTCTTCTCATTCACAAACTGCCTTAAGTAAAATCCCACATTTCAGCCAGCAGGCCTGGTACAGGTGCCTTTTTGGCAATAGAGAGATGGTATTCATTCATTTGTCAATCAAAACAAATGATCAAGCTGTTTTTTTTTTTGTTGTTCTTAGCCAGTGAACTATTTGCTCAGTTGAAATTGAAATTTATTTTAATGGGAAAGTTGAAAATGAAGTTTTTTTTCAGGGACTTCTTCATTTAAATGGTTTTATTATGTCAGATAATTCATTCTGTTTAGCCTGATTTGTTTCTTGCGATTTGTTCTAATCAACCGCTCAGTCAAGGGTAATTAATTCTGTCCGACCAGAAAGAAAAAAACAGGATACACAGTGGGTCACCAGGAATAGGATAAAAAGGTTTTAATGTTTTACTGCTTGTAGAATCTAGCCAGAACATCAAGGTTGATTCGGTTAAAGAGTGAACAAAGAAGATGAGTTTCACTTTCTGTTATTTAAAAGAATTATTTGAACAGTTTTTGTTGTTTTTGCGCTCAAATAGTTTTACCTGTTAAAATAAACAAAGATTGTGATATTAAAGCATTTTTTCCATGCTGGAAAATTACAGTAGCAGTGATTGGCGTTTCGGTCCTTATTATAGTTTACAGTTACAGAACAATCTAGAATGCTGGTTTTTAATTTTTCATTGGAATTTTTGTGATATTTTTAAATGAAATTAGGGTACAAAGCCAGTACCGGTGGTTTTGCAACTTTTTGCATTGTCTCTTTTACTTCCTGTAGCATCAGCCTTACAATCCCCATTTGTTTATTCTTGTTTATTAGATGCAATTTTTCCTAAATACATATATTTTTGATGATACTTACTGGTTAAGTATTACCAAAGATCCATAGCCCCCACTATATATTATATGAGTTAAAAAGAAAAGCATTGTTTTTTGGATGAGAGAAAAGGCACTCAACTCTTTACATCGGTTTTCGAAAGCACATGGGCCCTTAAGGGAAAATTGCATGAGAGTGAACTCTAGTGGTAGATCATTTTATCTGTCCTCAGAGACACTGGCTGCCCGGCTGAATTGGCCCGGTTTAGCTTTTCCCTGCGTGCTGTGACTTTTCAAAGAGATCTGGAAAGCCTTGCACTGTGGCTATACGGGATCGAGTTCTGAAAGGTCTCACCCTAGATGTCTACAGAGCCTTGATCAGAAGTGGCAGTCATATCTAATAAGGGCCAGAAGGTCGGTGGCATCACAATGCATTTCACTTGTAAAACAATTACTCAGAAAATGAGATTTTTCCAAAGGTTTCTTACACATTGAAAAGTGGTCAGAAGCCACTATATTTTACACACCTGTATAAACAGTTTGTTATATCCTGTTTGGATGTAAGATATATAGTGGTCAGAAACCACTATTTATTTTACACAACTGAATAAACAGTTTGTTTTTATATCTAAACAGTTTATGTGGGTGTGTAAAATATAGTGGTTTCTGACCCCTTTTCAATCTGTAAGAAACCTTCTATAGAATCTATTATTGGGATGGATCAGGTGTTGCTTTTATATATAAATGAAGTATAAGTCAAGAACAAAGGGTAAGAACCTGCAGGTCCTGTCTCTCTGGTAGGTGCTGCTTGTTCACACTAACAGAATCTGATATCTTACTTTCCTGATGTTACACCCTTATGGAAATGGTAGATTTTCATGCCACTTGGTGGGTGTAAGATTTTCTGGAATTCTTTTTTTTCTCAGGCTTCAGCATAGTCAGTAGTCTGTTATGGCTCTGATGAAAAAATAGGGTCTAAAAAACTGAAATGTTAGGTATATAGTACATGATTTTTCCTAAATCCTGCAATTTAAAAAATGTTTTCTCTTCTACAAGCACTAGGTGGCACTGTTGTTTATGAAGGAGATATACAGCATTTGGGGCACTTATGTGATCTGTAGAGCATAATCATTGTTTTAAAATCTAATTTTCTGTCTTTTCAGTGCTTTGAAATATCTACTGAGAAAACAGAAAAATCAAGCCACATGTTATTTAAATATTGAGCGTTTCTTAGTGTGTCACGTCTTGGGAAGGCGACATTATGTAAACCGAGGTGTGATGTAGGTTTTGTATTTGAGGAGGATCTGACTAGACAAAGGAAGGCATGAGACACCCAACTGCAGTTGCATGACTAGCCCTTGTTGTGGCTATCGGCATCTTTAAGGAGGCTGCCTCACTATTTGGCATTTAGCTCTTGTGTGTGTATGCATGAGTATCATCTAGCTCATAATACCCTTTTAATCTGATGGCAGGGTTACGGTTACGTCGGTGCAGCTTTCACATTCTCTGCAAGCGGCTGAGTGTGCAGGATGGAACAAGATTATTTGTTTACAGGTGATTTAGTAGGTGTGATTAAACGTTTCAATGCCAGCAGGCTGTTTTAGACTTGGAAGGTGGAACCAGGTATCAGTTTACCTGTATAGGCTCACCTCGCCTGGATAGTGGAACGTGGGGTTGGTGCTGGGAAGTGTCTGCATTTTATATCTTGTTTTCAGGTTTGGTGCGCTGCTCATGGACTTTAACTCTTGTGCTTATATACTTACTTAGTTGATACTTATCTAAAGCATTTTGCAATTTTTATTAAATTTACTGGAGGGATTTCAGCTATCCTTGCTCAGTGGTACTGCCTTGGTGTGGCTCTGGGGATCTGAGCCGGGAGCCTCTGTCCTCACCTCACACTGTCCACTATGTCCTCCCCTCACACTGTCCACTATGTCCTCACCTCACACTGTCCACTATGTCCTCACCTCACACTGTCCACTGTGTCCTTACCTCACACTGTCCACTGTGTCCTCCCCTCACACTGTCTACTATGTCCTCCCCTCACACTGTCCACTATGTCCTCCCCTCACACTGTCCACTATGTCCTCCCCTCACACTGTCCACTGTGTCCTCCCCTCACACTGTCCACTGTGTCCTCACCTCACACTGTCCACTATGTCCTCACCTCACACTGTCCACTATGTCCTCACCTCACACTGTCCACTATGTCCTCACCT
>JAODKK010000001.1:40592948-40610739 GCA_026774405.1 Petrocephalus microphthalmus | reverse complement strand
AAGGCTGTTCACACTGCTGTGGCCTAACCCCTGTTGATGTCTCTGATCTCTTAAAGTCACATTCCTTGGCATGTCTGCTATAATCTACCTAGTCAGGGCTAGAGGAAACATAAACATAAAAACAGAACCTCTTTCTAACCTTCCTTTTAGATTTCAGTTAAGTATTTTTTGACCTTTATACTTCCTGATAATATCTTCTTCAGATATATGAGAGCAAATTTACACAATTGTTAAACTTGGATCCTGATTAATTTTATTCAACGGTCACTCATTTCCATAAACATCAACCGATTTTGCACAGGGGGTAATTTACATTTGCATGAATTTTTTATGCTGGAATCGATTGTTCAATTTCAGAGAACAGAGCCAAAATCCTACACTAGAGAGAGCTGCCGCCTGAGCTGTAATCTTCTAAAAGAGCAATGATGTAATATGGAAATAATGTGACGTAATGCAGTCTCCTCAGAAGGATGTTAGGAGGCGTAGAAGTGATTCTGATCCATCCTCTGTATCTGCACTGCAGTAATATGCCTGATAAAATGATGTCCTTCTGCAGGACCTACCCACCAGGCCCAGCATCCAATGGCCAGACAGCGAATCAGATTTGAGTTTAGCTATATTGTCATGAACCACATTTCCATATATCCATCCAGAAACCTTTGTGTATCAGGCATGTGACAGTCTAGAGGCAAATCAAACAGCCTTATAATTTTTACAGTGTGACAGTTCAACTACTATATTCACCACAGCTATCATTTAAAGTTGTGTATATGGCACGTAACGTGATGACTGTGCAGTCAATGTGTCGCTAACAATAAACATCTTCCACATAACATGCTTTGTTGGTGGTTATCACAGGCAGCAGGCTACAGCCATAAGCCTGGTTACAGAGCTGCTGACCCCTACATCCTCTCTAAGACATCCTGGGGATCCATTTTCAGACACGTACCCTGCCCCTTCGACTGTGTCCACACCGCACCTCACCACTAACTGTGACACTCACACAGCGAAAACAATTCAAGTGGCTACACAGGAAGGCAAAGCCATGTCTAGATTTTCCATCATAAATCTCCCATTCTCCTTTGGAATCAGTGGAACTGTTGCAGATAATGTACCTCTACTTGTAGGCAGACATAGGGAAAGTATTTATGAAGATACTTTCTGTGCCCAAATATGTGCGCTGGCAGTGCATATCTCTCAACGTGTAAAAAAAAATGTGCGAGGATAACAGCTCGGAATTGCCTGTCAACACCCATACGCTACCTCAGCTCTAGGTTAATCCTAACACTTTTTTCGTAATTAATTCCTTATTAATATAAGGAATGAATCCATAAATTAAAAGATAGCTTGTTTTGAATTCTAGTCTGGAATTAAGCCTGGAAATTGAAGTATACATTTCAGACATTTATGTACTTAAGCAAACAGCAACAACATTTCATACAGTAATTACAGTAATAAACCATGCTTTAGCACATTCTTTGGGTCATTTTATATCAATATTTTGCACAGTTTTAATGCTGACAGAAACGTCGTCGTTTAAATGGCATTCCATCTATCTGAAACATCTCCAGCGTTCTTTCACGTAAACAAGCTCAAACGCTGCGTACATGTACTCAAGTCGCCCTCTGTTGGCTATACTTAGTATTTGCACTGTGGCCCAATGATTCTTTTTTAATACAAGATTGGATACGTTCAGTTTTAATGCAACGTATAATAATTATACGTCTGCGTGAATCCAATTGAGCATTCATCCCATTAGCTTTAAATCATTAATAGCCCTCAATGCACGTATTTATATTTAAAATTATGTCATTATTTTCATATTTCCTTGAAACATACACAAAAGAAAGTGTTGTAGTACCAACTATTTTCTTTATGTTGAGTAACATTTTATTGAATTTATTGATTCAATCATTATTAATTAGTGCCACAACAGATCTAATAGTATAGTTAAATCAAAGATAGAATTCTATAGAATAGGCGCCCTCGTCCTTTTCTGAGGTTCTAAGAACCCTATTCCAGCCATTAAATGACATTTATTAATTATTAATAGTTACTAATTCTGTTTACCTTCGATCCTTTTATTTCCATAATTGACAATGAACAATATACTGTATATATAAAAAAACAATGACAAAAATAATTCCATTTGAAGCATTAAATATGAATTGTGCATAAGCATTAGAATGCTTCCACATTTCATAAGCTCTTGTTCAGAGTCACTGAGAGCCTGAAGCCTCTCCCAGGTAGGGCAGGACACAGGGATGGGGGTGGCTTGGATGGAATGCCAGTCCACTGCAGAGCACAAGTAAACAACAGGAAATTCAGAGCTACAAGCAAGCCGCATGTCTTTGGACTGCTGGGGGAATCTCGGTGACCTAGAGGGTGTCAGTAACAAAATCCTCCATATACTGTCTCCATATAACTCCATATACTGTCAGAAAAAAAGGGTGAAGGCCGGGTACAGTTTTGTTCCCCATGGTACAAAAAACATTAAAGCATCCATACTAGTTAAAAATGATCCCCAGAGTCAATTTCAGTACCTTGCATTGCAACAAAAGGTACATTTACCTTCAGCTGGAGTACAATTGGCAGACCATTGAGGGTACTGCCCAGTGACAAAGCAATATTGGTCCTTTTTTCTGATAATATAGACACTCCAGGACATAAGCACAGCACCCCAGTAGACCATTTAAATAAACTAATTCACCTTAACTAAAGAATACTAATATATACCAACTTAAACTCAGTTATGCTCAGTTGAAACTTAGTGATAACTTTGTGCTTTTTATTGTGACTAAGAATAATCTAGTGATATTACCGAAGATGTAACTCAGAAAGACAGGGTTTCCCTTTGGCTCGACTCCATGGCCTTAACCAACATGGCAGCCACCACAGGATCCCCAAGCCAAGGCATTCACTAGCTGTTCACAAATGTCTGCTCGTATTTCCTGTTGTTTCTAGAGTTTCCCGATCTAAGATAAGTGGATATGCTACTTACGGTTCGACTGGGCCTTGCTCAAGTGACAGCTATAACAGATTGGAAGAGCTTAACCTTAAATCTTGCCTGATCCACCAATATATCACAAAATGTCTTAATGAATTCAGTACTTCTATGGGTGTTGAAATGAACATTTGCAGTGCAAGGCACATATATTGAGTTTTTTTAGTTAATAAACAAAGGGAAAGCACTAAAACAGTGTTCTATGTGGAGCTTGGATTATTAAATTAAAACCAAGCTGGGATAAAACATTAAAGTTTTACATGTATCAGCAAACTGGCCTGTTAAGCTGAACCCTTTCACAAGAACATTAGGTGTCTAGGATATTAGTTAAAAAAATGCACCATGAACAAGACCATTGTGGTTAAATAAACATTAATGAGGTAACTGTTTCGAGTTTAAATATTTATTGCACCTTTAATTATCTAAATGACTTTGGGTCTGACTCTGATATTAATGCTCATTTATGACTGAATTTTTGGCTGTTAGTCAGCACAAATTTACTGTTATTCTCAGTTCCTTTCATGTTGGGAATGTACATTTTAAAACCAATTACTATCAGTTTTATATGTAGTTTATATAAAGTTCAGTCTGTCAGACATATATACACCTTAACTCCATCTCGCTCGTTGCTGTTGGCCAAACTCGTGTTTAGATTCTCAACTGTTTTTAAAGAGTATTTTCTTTATTTATGTATTTTTCTTTGAATGGCCTTTTTGTATTTCCATGGACCTGGTCCTACTGAATCTGAGGCCCGTTACAAAGAACTAAAGTTCCTTTGTTTTGTATTTATGAAAAAATGAATCCAGTTTTGTTCTTTATGGAAAATGCTAACAATAACAGGCAAAAGAAGTTACGAAAGAGTAGCTATGGGTGGTTCTCACCAGACATGTTAGAGACACCAACTAGCATGTCTATGGACTGTGAAAGGAAACCTACATCACACATACCGGGAGAACATTACACACACACCCCCACCCACACCCACAGGGAGAATATTACACACACACAGAGGCGAAGGCACCATACAATAAGCTATTGTACAAATTCTTATCATTTCTTCAAATAATATATTGAAATATTCTGTTTGAAATTTACATTTAAAAAATAAATAAACTGAACCTTTACACCCTGAATTATTTTTCTTAATGTAATGCATTCTATGTTAATTCACAATGTTCCCATTTTAACCAGCAGAGGGGGCAAACTTCCATTCATCTATCCTCTAACGGGGGGACATAATCTGCACCAGGCAACACAGGGCACAAGGATGAGGTCCGCCCAAGACGGGATGGGACTTAAATTATTCGTGTTGGGGCTGTGAGTTTTCCCTTGGGTTAGTTTTGTCAACATTTTAAAACAAACGGCTATTGTTAGGAATGCTACTTAACGTGCCTGCCCTAGTACTGTTTACATGAAATGCAGTAAGAACAATGGTAACGTTGTAGTAATGTGGTTTCATCGACAAATCCTCTAGTAAAAAGTAGTGTATGAGAGAATTTTTAATTTTACTTATTACTGTTACAACAACACAATTTGTAGGAAAAACTACCGACGCATTAAGAATATTAAGAATTACATGTATGAATTGCATATATATATATATATATATATATATATATATGCCAGAAACATACCCACGCACGTTGTGGGGTTATTAATTGATTTTGATGGAGTCGTGCAGTGTTTTGCTATGGTTTTGCTATGAAGGTCTCATTGGCTGTTGGTAGATACAAGCATAATACATAGCAGTCGTTGCCATCACTAAAAATACAATGTGCTTAAGAAAAAGATCAGAACCATATCCAGAACTAATTTAATAATAATATTATATTATATTAAATATTAAAACACTTGCAGCTGAACATTGTGCAGCTTTCAGTCTGCTATGGGATCCAGCGTACGGCTTAATTCGTCCATTGACAAATGTGTCCAGTAACGGCACAGCTGCCAGGAATACAGCGCGCCGCGGCCGCGTTCATTACATTGGGCGGACACTGGCAGGATGCAGTGACGTGTGCAGCCGGCACGAGACGTCTAAAGTGTGCCCTGCGCGCGGGCCAGGCGAAGGACATCTCTCGCGCCGCGTCCGGCCCCCCTGGTGTGCCCGAGGTCCGCGTGTGCGTGTCGCGCGCGGCGCTCCGTGTGGCGCGTAAACCGAGGGGGGGGGGGGGCGCGCGCTCGGCTCGGAGGCGGGCGGAACGAGCGGCCGCCGCTCGCGAGGCGCTCGCGCTGTACCTTTAACGGCAGGCAGCCGGGCTCCGCTGCTCCCGCACCTCGGTCTAACTCCGAGGGAGGATTCCCCGTATCACCCCCGGCGTGACGGCGACCATCCGTCGCGGCTGGGCAATCTGGAAAACTTCAGCGTATTTTAATACGGTAAGAGATGTTTACCTTCCGCCTATTTATCCCGTTTTGCTGGCGGGCTCCCGGGCGCCGTGTCCGTCCCGACGGTTGCCGCTTTGTAGGTGCGGGCATCGCCGGAAAACACACCGAAGCGGGATCATTAGTAGCGCGACTTTCGCTGTCTTTGTGCTGAAATTCGCCGCCGCCGTAAACTAAACTGACTTGTACGAAAATACAGTTAGACTCGCAGAAATTTATTAAAGGACCGACTGACAGAAGTAAGATACAGTAGCTCTTACAGTGAATATAGCTAGGCTAGCTTCTGTATTACTGTAATATGGAGTATATTATTACTGTATTACAAAACAGTGGAGCGTGTCGAAGGTGTCGTTCTGCATACTGAAAATATCATAGCAGTATGTAAAGCACAGGTGATTAGGGTAGATGAAGTTCGAATTTTATAAATTATTTAAGAGTATGAGGATGTAGATCAACAACCGTTTTCTTAATGTAACTACGAGGTACTAAGATAGCCGTCTGACTTCGTTTATTAAGTGGACCTTTAGCACACTGTAAAGGTTTTGGTGGATTCCGGTATAACACACACATGCATTTTTAATTCGTTGTAATTAGCTTTCCCATTGAAACATTTTGGTTTTGCGGTGTATGTGTGTTTTAATGGTAGGTCTTATCTTTAACGGTCACATGAATTTTAGCACAACCAGAGAACTGTTATAAAAAAGTAAAAATGACACTTGAGCAGTCTAGTTGCATGCAGTCTACCCTTGATAACATGTCACCTGGGTAACCGCTTCAGCACCATGGAGAGGGTTAACTGTTTGCCGTCAACTGGTACAATGTGGGGTCTGAATCCTTAAGCTCCAATGTCACGGTCATAAGTTCAGTCTCTTGAAACAATATGACTTATATTGGTTAAGAATATGCATAATTTTCGGACTTATGTGGAAACATTGTTCTTAATGTTGCAAAATGTAAAGGAGATAAAATGAATAATAAATAATAAGTAATGATATTTTGTTCACAGCATTGACAGTGCCGCCAGAACAAGCCTCTGAGGCGGACAAACTAGAATCAGTAGTGAAATAACAAAATAATTTAAAACATGCACTGACTTTGAAACACATTCTAAGCCAGAAATACAAAACAGATGTAGGAAACAGTAGTAGACAGAACTGAATTGTCATTGGGTTTTATCATGGGTTTTTAAGCTGATAAATTGGGTTAAACATTTTAAATCATTTTTACTAAATCGAGGACCATGGCCTGTCTTGTGGGTTATATTTGTAAAAACATTTACTGTTTTCCCAATGACTGCTGACATTTAATAAAATTGTTTGTGTAATTTGTTTATTGTTTATTTGTTGATAGTGTAACATCTAGATTGTTTTAATAAATTCTGATATTGTAATATGGAATTAGTTATAGTTGTTATGTTTTTAAAGATTATTAAACAGTTATCAAAATAACATTTTAATATTCTTTTATGACTGCAAAAGTGCGGTACCTCTTTAAAATGTTTACTAATATATTAGGTAATTGAGGGATGTAAAGGTTCATGAAATCCAAGTAGCAGACAAATAGTCTGAAGCAGCTATACCAAAAAGATAATACATTTATACTGTGCAAAACTATGTAGAAAACAACCTGAAATATGGGTCTTATGTTTATATTCCTAGCTATTCCAGCTTTGTTCGAGATCAATTTACAAAATGGCCATTTTAGATGGCCTACAGTTCTACAAATGTACAGGGGTATTTTTTTATCTGGGACTTATTTCTTATTAACATTCACAGCGTGTGTTGTATTCAAAGACCAATAACAGTGTTGTAAAGAGCAGCTGGAGAGATGAAATTATATTGGCTGTGTTTCATTGTGTTTTTGTCTGTCTGTCTGATGTTGTTTTAGATTAAAATTGGTTTGTGCTAAGTAATGTGTATAACACAAGGTCAAGTTTTTCCTTGGATTCTTTATTTGTTCTGGTCCAATACTGGATCCTTGACCTTAGATTTTTGTGGGTTTTTTGTGTAATAAGAATGTGGTTGTCACAGCTTCTTCCTGCCGTTGCCGACTTCTCAGTTAGCTGTCACCTCTGTTTGGTTGTATGAGTCATTTGCTTTGTGGTATCAGATAGAAATGTGAGGGGTTTGCCTTTCTCTTTGCATTTAATCTGATCAGAAAATGAGGTGTGGTCGTCTATCTTTACATCATTTTTTCAAGCTTTTGTTGATAATTTCTAGTCTGTCCCTAAGATGTTTCTCCTTGCGTCATGGAGCCAGTGATTTGAAATGCCCCTTTGATGTGGGGACACCATTGGGATTTTGTGTGCTATTAAAAGCAGCCATTATTCTGAGCCTGTCAAATTCAGTGACAGAGTCAGCCGTGGTGTCAAATCAGGTTTATGAAATTTATATTGACGTCCATGGAAATGCAAGCAGAGAATGCAATTTGCTATCCTTTTGTTGGTGTGATAAAAGAAACGGCTCTATAGAGGTATAGGGGACAAAAAGACACCCTCCTCCAATGATTATAAATGAGATGGGGGTGGTGTCACAGCTGTGCCCCTCACACTAAGCCACATTTCATGTTAGCCATGATATACTTAAAAAATGCTTAAAAATGTATGAGCTCTACAAAACACGCATGAAAATGTAAAATGTTCTTGTCTCAGTTTATAATCATGCACAGGTTCTGATTCCCCAGTATTAAGTCTATACCAAAATAATAGCGAAATATGCTCTGTATGGTAATGAAGTTTGTTTTTATTGTTATTGCTGTTGTTTAATAATAATATCTTCTGGTATCATAAGTCAGTTTTTTTCACATTGGCAGTGGTGATTTTCCATTTTCTTGACTATTAAATCACTTAACAACTTCCTGGCCTTGCAGCTGCAGTGGAATTCCTGATAAATAACTGCCCTGTGATCCCGGCTGCTTTGTCATTTGTCCTGAAGAGTGCATTTAAAGGGGTGAGGGTTAATAAAGGCGTCACAGATAAAATAGTGGACCCTCCATCTTGCTATTAGACGGTTTTGGCCAGACATAGAGTTGTACTCCTTCTGATTCCTATTGATATATACTTCTCTCCTCCTCCGCAAAACCCCACTCTGCAAAATCCTTTGGTATTTTTTGCTGGTTTTGCTTATTTATGTGTTATTGCACCCCCTTGATGTGAACTTGATGTGAAAAAAATTATGAATTAGCCTGTGTCTGGGTGAGCCATGGAACACGTATTTCTCTGTTTATCAATGATCGGTCAACTATCAGTTTTATTTATTGATTTGGCTGAATATTGTCATAAGATACAGCCCATTTGCTTGTCCTTGGATCATTTATGTTTTTGTTATCTAATAAGCAACATATCATCAGTTAGGTTTGCTGTAATTTAGCTAATAAGCACATAGATACGCATGTCACAGAGCCTGAATCACTCTTGGCATCCTGTTAGCAAGTTAAATCCTTGTTGGCAGAAAATCTTTAAATTTTTGTTTGAGCTGCTCATCTGCCTTGAAGAAAGAGCAGTTTTCCCCCTCCACTTGCAGTGCTTGTGTTTGGATGTCACACCTACCACACGCCGCACCTTTGGTGGCCACATCTGTTTGCTGAGCACCAGGAGAGATGATGGTGTATGGCTGAGACATCCCTCTTTGGGCAATAAAGTCCAGTTGGTAAAGCCCATAGACATGTTATGTGATCATTTTTATTTTACAATAATTGGGAGGAGCTACATTTTTACTATAAACTTAAGACAGGCCAAAATTACAGTCTTAATGCCATCATCCATAGCAATGAAGCCTGGCTTTCTTTATGGTAGGATCTATTACAGAACAGTGAGGTGGGGGCCTGATCAGAGCTGTGTCAGCATTCCTGGAAATGAGCCTGGAAGAGGCAGAGCAAGAAATTACCGATATAGTGGACCTGGAGAGGTTTCCAATGTATGCCATGCAGTGATGCCTTTTGGATAGTAATGGCAAGCAATCATAGAAATTGTGTCCTAGATTTAGTCCTAGATTTTAACTTTGTTTACAACATCAACACACAAAAGGAGAATCATCTCTGCCTCCTTTTGATTTAATGTGTCCAAAGACAAATAGTGTCAGTCTGTGCAATGTTAGGTATGTGGCTTTGAAAACCCCCCAGGAAAACTTCTGTCACAAAATGCCTGGTAGCATGACAGGCTGCAAAAAGTAAAAACAGTTCTCTCCTGATTTTTTTAGCATAAAAGCTCCAGTTTTTCTTTAGGTGCTAGCTTTTGTCATCAATCAGTCACCAACCATTTTGCCCTACTGAATCAAAGTCCCATCAACTGCATAGTACCACAGGCAAGCAAATTTGTGTCATCGGTGTCACTGAAATCACTTGGCAACTGGAATGAAGGAAACCACTATATTTACCTGCACTGTTTCGGTCTGCCCAGATGAGAAGCACCAAAGTTTTCTGCATCATTGCTTTTATACATTTATTTGGCAGGTTCCTTTACCCAAAATGACTTAGGAGTGACTACTAATACAAATAAGAGCATTGTCTTGATTGTTCAGTATCCTGTCAGCTTTCAAGAAATATATATTTGGACATCTTAAAAAGCTCTATTCTAAAAGAATCTGTTAAATTTATTGGAAATGTATTTTGCACAGAAGACTGCTTGTCACTCTGGGAAATGCACAAAAATCATAGCTTCACATATTATAAGGCCTTCTGTGACGTGTGACGTTATGTGGCTTCTGAGCCTGTTATGGTGGTACCTAGCAGCCAAAGGAGGAATACAGAGAAAATTGCAAGCATCACGTACCTTCTGATCCTCCTCGGAAACAGACATCAAACTTATCGCACATGTGCAAAAGGGGAAAACTTTTTTTTTTCCCTTTTGTTGCTTTCAAGATTGACATTGTGTAGACTGTTAAAAACATCAATGGAAGGCCTCTGGTTAAAAAGACTCCTGTGTTCTGGACCCTTCCCTGCTTTAATTGTGACAATTTTTCTTGCCACTCTGGGAATTAACTTTTGAGAGATTTCGTTAAACCAATGTTCGATGCCTCTGACTTGACTTCACGTAAACCACTCTATGCTTGTTTCTTGAGCCCTAGGAATGCATTTAGCCATACACAGTACCATCTGCCCTCATCCTCGATTCCTTACTGCTGTTTCTTCTTACGCAGGAGAGCTCAGAAAACAGCCGTAACATTATCCTTTGCCTCAGGGTGGGGTGTCAGTCTGTGAATACATGCCAGTAGTATGATACCCAGCAGAGGGAATGATTTTAAACAGGTTTTAATGGCTTCTTCTTGAGTTATTTGTCATACTGGAAGCAGCTGGTTGCACAGTGTACAAGCTATAATCCCCTATATTTGAAGGAGAGGTAATGTAATCCCAAGACTCATTTTCCTTAGCAGTAATCTTCAGTGTTTTTTAAACTCCAGCAACTGGACTATTTGGCACTGTAATTGATCTAAGCTGTTCACAGGGAATATCAAAATTAATCAGTCAGTTAAGATATCAATTAAAAACATTTTTCTCTCTCTGCACAACATTATATGGCTGCTATGGAAAACTGGTATATGTTTAATAACTGCAAATTACTGTATATGTTGCAGCAAAGGAATGATGGGTCATTATGATAAACTTTTTTGAAGTGCAGCATTAGATACAAGATACCTTATGACACAGGCTGAGATCAAGGATATCGTTAGCCAGTGATATAAAATATTTAAAAAGCATAAGCTTGCTGTGATCCAGAGTCCTTCAAACAAGGTCTCAGTCAGTTGCATATGTTATTGGAAGGGTTCAAGAAAGCTCTCCAATTGTGCAAGAAGATAAAAGATTCAGCTTCTGCTGAAATTCCTGGTTACTCGTGTTTGATTTAACTTGAAACACAGAGCCACAGCAGTGAGTAAAATGATATGGTGCACTGAAAAACCATATGGTACATGGTCTATTCAGAATGCTTTCTTCTGTATTTGTTTTATATTTTCTATCAAATCAACATATTTGCAACTGGCTTTTTCCATTAAACCTCTAACATTACTTTACAGCTTATTACTGCCATTAGAGGTGTGTATAGCACTCACATAGCAGTCTCTGCAAGCTTCTGGGTAACTGTGGGTTAATGTTGGAAGAAAGTAGGTAAAATAACTAATCCTGCTCATTTTTTTGAGCTTACCCTTTGTTGGGCCACATAAAGACAATTGTTGATGAACATCACTTTGCTTAACGGGCCTTAAGACAGCCTAGTTGAAAGAAGTAATGACTTGTGTAAGAAGCAACTGACTGTTATGTTCACTGAGTAAAGAGGTATTTTTGAGATCTACCCAATATGTCCTGTTTTAGTCAGGATGTATGCCTCATTTCCCTCCAGAGTTCTGGAGTGAATAGCCTAGATAATTTGTAATTAGCAGTTTTACTGGCTTTTCTGCCAATCACTGAACACACCTTGCACAAATGATCTTCATATATTTTCAGAAAGACAGCATGGAGTCGTGGAATGGAGTCAGGAAAAATATAACTACTCTATCACTGTTTCACAGAGCATCCTAAAACTCATCTGAGGTGTAACCTCTTTGTATTGTGGTAAGATTTTCAGCCCTGCTTTATTGTGGAGTTCAGAGCACATTCTTTTCCTTGACCAAAACAAAGAAAATGACCATTTTTAAAAAGGCTGATGTTGCCCTGCTCTTTTGTTCCTTGGGTTACAAATTCCCAAGTCCCAAGGGGATTAGTGTTGTTCCACCATTAATTGCCTCAGTAAACTTCTGACCCTATAATTGGGTAAAGTGAGAAAATGAAAGCAATGTAAACAGGCTTAGATGGGAACATCTGCAATGCAAATGAGGTTCCTTTCTGTTCTGTTTATGTATCCTGGATCCTGTAATGCCGCAAAATTGAAATAGAAAGATATGGTGTTACACAGGAAGATTCAAACCTTCTGTAATTCCCTCGAGATTTATGAATGTTTCTCCGGCAGTGTGCTGCATTGTGACATTTCAGTACATTGGAAGTGCCTGAGAGGAATTGTGAATGGTTTTGCACGATGAAACTCGTACGGTATTATCTGGCAGCCCACTGTTTGTGGCTGTGTGTTGTGTTCCATTTCATCAGATGTGTTATTGTTGCAAAGTGATTTGCCTGAATTTATGAAACCTGCTGAGGGAGGGGATTTGTCCTAATGCTCTCCTTTTCAGACTGTGCAGTGCGAAGTGTTGCTATTGTTCCCCTTTGAAGCAGGCAGCCGCCAGTGCTTGGCTTTGCTCCGCCTCGGGCCCTATCATTAAGGAGTGATTTATATGTGCGCTCAGTGAAAAATTGATTGTGCCAATAGGCGTGTTGCTGCAACATCATGTTAACTGTATCAGGGCAGCAAAGTGTAGATTCCCCACACTTTCCCTGCTTTGATTGATCATAAACAAATTAGCCTCACCACACTATAACAAAACGCAATTAACATGGCTGTGAATAAATGTCACTGCTTTAACTGAAAATGATCTGCGTATTTCCTGCTGTTTTAATTCTCCAGATAAAGCATTGGTATTCAGAGGCTTAAGTGAATAGAAAAGATCATCCTTTCCATATGTCTTCTTGCATCATGCTGTCAAACGTTTTCTCATCTTTATTCACCATGACTGTGATTTCTAATTACATGCAGTAAGTCTTACAGAAGAATTCCAACAATACCTGTGGAAAACCATATTTTATTTTACATGCAATTAAACCCTTGCTTGCCAGCAGGAGTTTGCATTTGCAGGTTTTTTTGTGAATTTACAAACACGAGTCACTTGTGAAACAGGGCTGGAAAAAACGTTGTGGTCTGAAATACTTAATCCCATTTATGACCATAGTCTGTTCTTAGTCACGGTCCCAGCGTGAAATGGTGAGCATTCCCACGTTTTATTACAGCAGTCTGGAGAAATAAAACCACCATGGGACGGTTTTCTCTTCCTACCTCGTCTGTGTAATATTCTCTGTGATCATGCCCTTTTCCATTCCTTTGGGCAGCTTCCCCTCATCTTTCCCTTGCTGGCTGTTCTACTACTTTTGTGAAAGTGTATAACTGCAGAAATTTGGTCAATTTACAACCAGTCACAGAGCAGCAGTGTTTGGTGAAAAAAATAGCCATCTCTTGCTAGTCCCACCAAATTCCCTCTCCATCTCAAAGGGCTGGGTGTGTACTTCCTGGCTCCAAGCAACAGTGCACTCTGGGTGGATACTGGGGCTTTATACCAGGGACCAGATTGACATTTATATTCATCTTGGTCCAATGGTCATTCTCAGAAGGGCTGTGGTCAAAGAGGTTTTTAGCTTGTAATATTCTGTTTTTCACATGTAGACTTGTTTGATAGAATCACAGTACACAGTACATAGGTTTTGTGAGTTTTTGTGATAATACAAAAATACAGAAAATTAGGCATTGCTGATATTTTGATGCAACTGTTTAATGGGCATTATTATGTTATTCTGTTATTTTGAACATTACTTTAAAAAAATTAAATTATTACTGCAAGTGTATTAATACAAAAAGTAGAATACACACTATGGCTGCATTTGTGTGACAGTGAGCACTGTTTACTTGCAAACAATGGAAAACTGTCCACTCAGAGATTGTTGGCGAAAAGAGCATCAGATGTACATGCCACAGCCAGACTGTGGCCTGTGGAAGGGAGTGCAATATAAGTGGATTAGCTGTGGATTAGCTTCCTGCAATTTCTCTACAACTTACCTCCGCCTCCATGCCTCATTACACTTGTTAGCTGCTTTAAAATCACAGATGACAAGAAAAGTTGAGGTAGTAATGGACTCTGAATTTACATCTTGATATATCAGGATACCCCGTGATCTCTGGGTGATGAACCAGTCTTTCTCACTTTTGTGCTCTGCAAAACCTGTTTTGATTTACGGAAACTATTAAGGCCAGAGATGGTCACTCCTGAGGCTGCTTAATCTCGTTGATATATTAAAGGAGAGGGGTAGAGATAAGACTGAGAAAAAAGGGGAGGAAGGAGACAAAAATGCAGGGTAACACAACAAAGGAGAAAAATGTTGCAGGAATAGATAGATCGCAGTGCATAGGATGTTTCACCATTGCATATTTCTGCTGCTCCATTACTCTCAACTTTCAGATGGCATCAGCAGTCCAATGTCATGTTGCTGCAGCCTACAATCTGACTGAGCTTCCTCTAGCTCATTTGTCTCTGCAGATGGTCTGTTGCCCTTGGCCCAAGCATGAGCATGGCTTCCATGATTTCTTTATTACAGGGAGCATCATATAGTCTATGGGGTTTGGAGCTCCCATATTCTGGCAGGGGGTTCGGCTTCTAATGTCCTAGCTGGACTACATGATAATAGAAGTCTTTTGATGCACATTTTTGTGAATGAATGAATCGTTTCACACCTAATAGCTTTGATGTCTGCATATGTTATTATTGACAAGCATTGCTCATGGGGTAATGCTACAGTAGTACCTTAATGTTTATATGCTAGGCTCACAAGGTTTGGCCAGCATCCGTCTGTGCTATTACCCATGTTTTGAATGGCAGGAATTTGCAAACAAGACCAATTTATATGTTTAGCTCCAACAAGGGCTGCAGCTATCAATTATTTTAGTAATTGAGTATTCTATCGATTATTCTATCGATTAATCGAGTAATCGGACAAGAAATACTTTTGTCTTATTAAAGTGCATAATGATAAACGCAATGCACCATAATGATGATATTTTGAATAATTAAGCATCAGGGGGAAAGCACTTTTTGTCCGAGCGCTGTTTGCCAATGCACTTAAAAAGCGCATGTAGTAATACAGACACTACCGGTACACGGTATTTTTTGGCAAATAAATTACCACAAAATAATTTAAGCTATTTTGCCATAAATTTGGCAGTCAGTACACATTGACCCATGTGACCCTAGGAGAGGTGTAAACCAATATTTTGATCAGCTTTATTAACATGGTAGCAGTGCAGCTAACTGTAATTATGAAGCCATTGATAACCAGAACAACTTCATATGTAACGTTACCCTGCGTCAGTAGTAATTGACAAAATCATCAGTGAAATGGGGACGTTAGCCTCGATAGCTGCTAAGCTACCTTCGGTCATAACTATTAATTATGATAACTATTAACAGCTAATGCTGCGCACATATAAAAACAAAATATTCCACCCATCCATTTTCCAACCTGCTTATCCTTTCTGGGTCACGGGGGGTCCAGATCCTATCCTGGAAGCTACGGGCACAAGGTGGGGAACCAACCCAGGACAGGGGGCCAGCCCATCACCAGGCACACTCACACACCTATAGGCAGTCCAGCAACTCCAATTAGCCTCAGCATGTTTTCAGGCCGTGGGAGGAAACCCCACGACAACATGGGGAGAACATGCAAACTCCACATGCATGGAACTGGGACAGGATTCAAACCCCAGTCCCAGAGGTGTGAAGCAACAGTGCTAACCACTGCACCATCATGCACCACTTTGTGTTGTTTTAATTTGTTATTTTATCAACATACCACTTAGTGCTCATTAAGCAATGGAAATGACCATGATTCTATGCCGTGAATGTCAATGCTTGGAACTATTCACCGTCTCCGTGACTCAGAATTTGCCGAAAATTTCTCAGCCATTTTTTTTTAGAATGGGTCCCTATGGGAGTGTCGCTGTTGTTACAGTACCTGTCCTGTTTAGCCTTGTTGCTACCTGATCTGTACAGCCTCGCCACTTTGTTTTTCTACCGCTCTGCTGCACGTAATGCAGCATAAGCACCCAATGCGACAGTAATAATCCTCCGTGTGCAACGCTGTGATCACTGAGCAGTATATTGTCGTGTGGATTAAACGAAGTATCGAAGCAAAGAATTGGCATCGGGGATTTTTTGTGATCGATCTATTTGAGTTACTCGATGAATCTTTACAGCCCTAGCTCCAAATGTACCCCCAGAGTGTGATGAGTACCAGAATGAATGAAGACGTAAATGTCTCTTCAGAATGACCTTTCTGTTCCACAGTAGAGCCTTGCAGCAGAGGGTCCCAAGTCTTGATTGGTTATCTGCTACCCAGTTCTGGATTTTCCCTCCATGTGCTGTGACTAAGTGTAAGGTCAGCGGAAAAACTCTTATTTAAAATGCAGATGTTAGAATGTTTAGTGTGCAAGTAGCTCCAGCTAAATCACAGACTGAAAATCAATGACTAATAAAAATGTAACCAATTCTTGACTTGAACAGAGTGTTGGATCCACAAAAACTGGAACGGAACAGTGATAGTCATGAGAGTGCTGAAAAGATAAGGGCTGCAAGACAAATATGACAGTTGAGTTGAGTAGATCTGCAATAAACAGGAAGTGATTTTTTAGTATTATGTGCAATGCTCTTTTTTGGAAATTAGTTTTAGTGGAAAGAATTGGGTTTAGGTAATGCATTATATCACTGATAGAATTCAAAAAGTGGACAATAACGTATTTTTTGCAGATTTGGAGTCAGTTTGGTTGTTCTGTGTTAATCCCATCCTTGATATATGGACTACGAAGGGTGGATCTCGGTTCCATTAGAAAATTGGAAAAGAGTGGTATAAGGTATTAATGGAAATGTTTGATTTCAGCAATTTAAAAAGAGATAAGAAGTTTCCCTTGTATTGTTAGAGATTGAGATTGTGTCTAGACATAATGCCCAATGTTAATACTGCATTGATTAAAAAGCTACATCTCACTTATGGTTTTGTAATTATCTTCTCAATATAATACACTTCATGGGACTGCGTGATGGAATGGTTCCTACATTAGATAAGTTGAAAAAGCCTGCACACAATTTTTAACTGGGTTGGGCAGGGATCCTGAGAATGGAATAACAGGTTGATAAGAGTGAGATTTATTTTTAATTGGGTCTCACAACCTTTGAGAATGTATTTTTCAGAAGCGCAATGCTGAAGCTTTAGATAATAGGTGTTAGTGCTTTAGATAATAGGTTTTAGAGCTGGCTGTCTGGGGGGCATGGTGGCTCAGTGGGTACTGCTGTTGTCTCATGCCTCTCTGCTTGTGGTTTTGAGTCCTGTTTCTACTGTGTGTGGAGTGTGTTACACTGATTGGTGTTTCTAAATTGCCCTTCAAATGTGTATAGTGCTCTTTGGTGGACTGGCATCCTATACAGGGTGTAGGCTAGCCTTGTGATCTATGCTGGCTGTGACAGGCTCCAGGTCCTCCCATGACTCAGTCAGAATAAGTGCTAGGAAAATGGGTGAACTTGATGGCTATGGTATTTATTCCTGATTAAATTTTTACTGCTAATTATTTACATTTGGTAGTATTGTAAAGGAAAATGTGAAAATGAAAAATTTATGGTACTGATTATATAGGATAATGTGTTTTAATTTAGTGTGAAAACCAGCTAAAGAAACATTAATGTCAATTTTAACTTAAATTACATAATGAATCCCATTATTCTATTATATTTA
>JAODKK010000001.1:40356788-40369817 GCA_026774405.1 Petrocephalus microphthalmus | reverse complement strand
TTTTTTTTATAATAGGAAGTTCCTGTTAACCAAGCCTATGCACATGGGAGTGGAGGATTCTGGGGTTTGTCAGCTGCACCCTATCTCCGAGGATGCTGTCAGCACTGGTTTTGGGATGACCTCAGGTACCTAATATCTCCCCCGAGGTGAACCTTTGTCTAGGTATTTAGCTTGCGAATGAGGATACTGCTGTGTATACAGGCAGGCACACGGTGGTATTGTTTCATCAGCTTCACCGCCAACCAGTGCTGTCCCAAAACTAAACTACTCTTTTCATATTAAGGTGGAAACCCAAGTTTCTTGCAGTATTTAGTGTTTTTTTTTTAATCAAACAAATTAGTGAATAATGAAAATGGTGGACCAGTTCCTAAGCACTTTTGATGAATAACGTGTGGTATCCTTCGGTGTTTATCAGTGATTATTTGAGGCATGAGTGGTTTTTTAGGTTAAAGGTGTAAAACGTTCTCGGAATGGATGTAAACCGGATGAGGGAATGGTGACCCCCCCCCCCATGGTTACAGACCCGTTGGCATAACGCAGTGCCCGTGGGGAGTGCGATGCACGAGGACATGATTGATGCTCAGCTGTTCTGGCTCCCTGCAGCTCGTTTACGCGACATAATTCATCTTACTTTATGTTCATTGTCAGAAATGATTGATTTTTTTCTTGTACATAACCACATGGATTTTTTAATATATATATATATATATATATATATATAAAAGCAAAAGACCTTTAGGATATTTTTTTGACTCTTGAAGAAGTCCAGTACAGCCTCTTATAAATGCCACCTCCACTTATCAGTGTCTCGTGTCAGCACTCGCCGCCCAATGTATTTGTTGCCGTTTATGACGAACATCAAGGTCAACAGGAAAGGCTAATGTGTCCCCGGTATGTCTGCTAAGATATGGTGATGCATGGCCGTGCCAGGCAGGCCGGAGAGCCTTAAACCAGGTTGACCTTCTTCACAAGGGTGTGCCATGATGTAATGAGTATTTGCTGAATTATGCATTGGGCAAAGGGTAAAAGCCTTTTTAAACTCTGGCGAAAAACACTAAATCATTTATAATGTGGCATAATAAAGATGCCGTTTTCTTGGGCCGATCGTGAAAGAAAGTTGAATGTTGAGTTGTTTTGTTGGCCAGGTAGACTCACGGCCATTTTGTCTTCTTCAGGAATAGAAAGGCATGTTCCACAAGAAATATCCAGTGACCAACTGCCCTCAGAGAATCTGAGCGTAGCTCTTGGGCAGAAAATAACTTCTCCCAATCGAGTTCTGTCTGATGCCAGCTCCTTGGCTACACTAATAGTGGGCTTCCCTGACCTCATGGTGAGATCTAATGTCACAAAGTTATAGTCATATTTTTCATATAAGATTTATTAGTAATATCCTCCATATTATTTCTGTGTAAATGTATCTGCATTGTAACATATTCTGTACCAATAAACTAGAATATTACGCCTATATAAGTAATCTTGATATACTTCCTAAACTGCATTGTGAAGCAGTGGTACATTTAATGCAGTTATTAATTCAGATGAACTGATTTAATTATAACTTGCAATCAAGGATGCAGCAAATCTGCAGGAAATGGTTAAAAATCTCTGCTCCGCTTCCCGTTATGCCGTTCCTGTCCGAGGACAGGAAGTGATTAGTGGTATCCCAGCCTGTGAGGAAGCTAATTTCATTTAATATTCCTGTTTATGAATGTCCTCCTTACAGTCGCCCAATGAAATCTACAGTTTCAAGAGGAAGTCGCCTCTGGGCTCAGGGACGGGGGCAGATATGTTCTTTGGTGGGAGTCGTCGCTCGGGACCAGCCAAGAGGGTGAACTGTGCGACCCTTCTGGGAGCCAATCAGGTGGTGCGAGCCTTGCCCACGGGGGACGTGCCCCTGGCTGACATCTACCCCAAAGGTCAGAGTCCTTAGAGCCTTTACAAACCCACTCAGTCTTGTAGAACTCTATAGGCCCAGATGGTCTGAATTTCTGGCTGTCTGTAGATCATGGGGCTAATTTATACAGTACATGCATCATAGTTGTAATTTATTTAGCATAGCTGCAATAGAAGTATATGTAACATTGGGAGTTGCTTAAGGACCCGATGGTGACATTTCTCCACTGACCCTGGGATTCAAACCAGTGACCTCCTGATCACCGGCACAGCCTCTCTAACCTGTTGAGCTACACATGACCAAGACTCTAGGGGTTTTCACGGTTAATCCAAGACGTAGTTGGGATTTAAACCTGGGAACTCCTACATTGCCTGGTCAAAGAAACAGTTGAATTTAATAATACAGATGATCCCCGAGTTACGATGGTTCTACATGATTTTTTGATCTTACGATGGTGATAGCGATATTTCCAGTTTCGGCAGCAGGCAAACATAGCAGTGTATGCGGTATGATACGTGGGGACGCTGCCGGGATCTCCCACCTTGTGAGATGCCTGACCCTTGCCACTGATCGGCAGGGTTCAGTTGTCAGAATTTTTTTCATTGTTTTTGGTGTTTCTAAGCCAGTCTCGACTGGGGACATCGGAACGTATCTCCATCGTAAGTCAAGGACTACCTGTAATAATAATAATAATAATAATAATTAATAGTAATTAATAATAATAAGAAGAGGAATTATTTGTATTATTATTATTATTATCATTATTATTATTATTACAGGTAGTCCCTGACTTACGATGGAGATGCGTTCCAATTGTAACTTGAAAATATCGTAAGTCGAGACCATCGAGATGTTATTGTTATTGTACATTTTATTTATATAGCTAGTACTCAAAGACACTTACATAGAATAAAGTGAACTAATAAAAAATGAAAAAACATTATGGATAGGGAAAATTAAATGAACTGGCCACCACAGAGTCTGGACCTTAACCCCCGGACGTTTTTGGGATGTGTTGAAGAAGACTTTACGTGGTGGTTCACCTATCATCAATACAACATCTCCGCGACAAATTTATGCAAATCTGGGTGAAAAAAATGTTGCATAAGCATTGACAAACGTGCACCATAATCAAAACTAAAGACGGTCCAACAAAATATTAGTGTATGACTTTGTTGTTTTGGCCAGGATGTGTAGATGCTTTGACTAACTAAGCCTCAGTGCGACACACATTAGTAATTAGAATTAATCAGTATAACTTTTCATTGGGGCATTAATGTTATTACTGCACCTTCTACAGCCAACCATCACTTGAGTCTCAGCTCTGATACCTGGAGCCTCCGCTGTCAGGAATACTTTACAGATTTTGAGTTGAGCTCTGTAGACCTTTGCAGAAATGGTCAGAGGTTGTTGCTTTGTGTTCCCACAGATGTCACTCCACCAATGGCAGCAGCCTATTTGGAAGTGGCAGACCTCAACTCCAAGAAGGTCAAGTACATTCCAGTTCCAAGGTATTTGGTTGGCATTATGTATCATCTGGCATAGACACTCTTCAGAGAAACCAGATTAAAGCTACAGTATGATGCAAAAGTCTTAGGCAGCCAAAGGCAATGCCTGTGTATATTTGCTCCTAACAAAAACACTAACATTAGAGCATATGCAAATTTAGAGTAACACAATAAAAACTGACAGGAATATCTTCTCTTCTTCCAAAAGTCTCTGGCATCTTGCTGGATGGCTATATGGACGGTTCCCAAACCTCTCCTCAAGGGACACCTCAGCCATTTCATGCACCCATTCAGTTTCACCACCAGCTCACTTAATTAATTTGGTGAATTAGTTAATAACTCAGTGAAGTATTGATTACTTTAAATACCAACGGACTAGTGGTCAAGCCAAAAATACATGGGGGACTTTGACAGAAAAAAAATCATAGTTTTACACCAACATGAGGATAGTTTAAACATAACTTTCTTTGACTGCCTACAGCTGCCTATATTTTTGTGTTTGTGTGACCAGTTCGGTTGCCAGTCTAATGGTATTTTCTGCTTTTTTAAAAACTATAGGGCCCCGAAGCTATTGTAAAGCATTATTTTGTGTGTGCACTGCTTTTATTATGACTTTCTTTAAAAAAAATTAGATTTTTTCACATAGAAATCAGGAAACAGCTTGATATGGTATGCTGGTAGAGTAAAAAAAAGAACATTTTACGTAGCAGCTGTTATAGTTAGACAGTGACAGTTTTCTGTCAGTTGATGGTGTCTTTAGCAGAGTGTCTTTAAATGTGTGATTTTTATTAAACTGAGTTTTTTTCATTTTCATTTTCAAAAAAAAAAATGTTTTCAGGTCCATGACACTCTCTCCCTACACTAACTGGTTGTCAAAAGTGTCTGACACGGATGTACTCCTGGCTCCGATGGGCAGCGCTGGAGTTGTGACAGTGGACATGGGTGGCTGTCTGCGGCTTTGGGAAACCGGGCTGGACAACTTACAGCGCTCCCTGCTGGAGTGGAGGAGCATGATCGGCGCGGACGATGGCAGGCCCGTGCAGGTTGGTTTGAATGAAATCTTAGCTGAACATCTCTAGCATAACCAATCTGTCCTAACGGTACCGTCCGTAAGTCTTCTGCCTTATATCTGTAGGGGAATTGCATAGGTATATTTCCAAATGAATTTTTCAGTATTATATTTAGATACTATAGAGATTCATTAGTTTAAAAATGTGATATACAGTGTTCAGTTGGTGCTGTTTCTATATTTGGGAAAGTGTAAGTAATATTTCTTGCCAAGTTTATTGGTGTGTGGTTGTGATGTTAAACTGATATCGAGATTAAAGTGGGTCGTAGTGAGTAATATGCTGCTCTGATTATTTTTCTTTAAATGCATAATAAACATGTGTGACTTTCTGGATGACGTAACACTGACTGCTTCATTAATTTCTGTAAAGGAAATTATTCTGACTTGTTTGGCTATAAATCATATTGAAACAATCTTACTGTAGTACCTCGGAGAAACAGATCTTGGTCATTAAAGTCAGAAGAGAAATGTGGCAATTACTTAATATTTTTTAAATATGAGGTCTCGGATATTAATTGGGGTGGTGTCTGTCTTGGCAGGTTGGTATGCTGCATTAGTAATCAGTAGATTGCTGTTTTCGATCCTCAAGTCGGCAGAGTGATTTCACTGTTGGGCCCTTGAGCAAGGCCCCATGAGTGAGGCCCTTGACCCTAATCAATCCTGGATCTGTCTGACTCTGCTTACTCTCAAAAAATGTACGTTACTTTAGATCGAAGCATTTGATAAATAAATGTCTGTAGTGTAATTATGAAATCTCTTCTTCCAGTTTTCTACCCGTCTGTCTCTTTTATAGGCAGGATAGTTCTACCTCTCTCTCTTATTCTGTGATTGCGTTCCTCACATTTGGAAAGCACAGAAGAAAGAAGAAATGATCAGAATGCCATTTTCATTACTGTTCATTTAGAAGTAGGTCACTTTTATCTGGATCATGCAATCTATAACTAGATAAAATTGTGATTGTGGAGCGTTTACTATAATTCCTCTTGAAACCAGCATGCTTTGTTTTTACTTTTTGAAGTGCTCTAAAAATATGGCTGTAATTTTTTGTTAGAGAATGGCCTTACACGTGATTGAAATATTGATTGAACTGTTATAATTCTGTGGCCCTGGTGTATTTTTTTTTGTCACCACTGGGGGGCAGGCTTTCTTTAGGAATCTATTTAGAAATTACGTCTTGCTGGGTTGTTGGCACTGTTAACTTAAACCTCCAGGGCTGGGGGTTTGAATCTTGCTCCCAGCCTGTGTGTGGAGTTTGCACATTCTCCATGTGTCACCTGGTTTTCCTCTGGGCACTCCAGTTTCCATCCACAGTCCAAAGACTTTCTGAAAGACTTGGCTAATGGCTGTTTCTAAATTGCCCATTATGTCTGATTGTGTGTACAGCCTGTGATGGACTGGCTTGCCATCCAGGATCTACCTCAGCCTTGTGGGACAGGCTCCAGGCACCATCTGTGACCCTGACTAGGATAAGTGGTTAGAAGTTGTATGGATGGATGGATGGATGGATGGATAGATGGATGTATGGATGATAGATGGATGGATGGATGGATGGATGGATAGATGGATGTATGGATGATAGATGGGTGGATGGATGGATGGATGGATGGATAGATGGATGGATGGATGTATGGATGGATGTATGGATGTATGTATGGGTGGATGGATGGATGGATGGATGGATATATGGATGGATGGATGGATGTATGTATGGGTGAATGGATGGATGGATGGATAGATGGATGGATGGATGGATGGATGGATGGATGGATGCCCTGCATGATGAATTTTTACAAATTTTCATATATAGTGTGTTAATTATATTGCATTTGCAGGTGCCTGCAGTATGAGGTTCAATGGTATGTGTGCTTACTGAAGTGTAATCTCGGCCCTTACACTACGGCCGGTGTCATAGCGACTGTGCATATAAGTGTTCTTATTTCTGCACCAGTAATATTCAGGACACGTTGCCTTTGTGCCCCTTTCAGTCACACCCTGTCTGTTTTTTTTCCCACGAATGTTATTTCCTCTCTGGGTTCACACTGAGCTCCGCAGATATTTTCACTGACTTGTTTTTCCAAGCCACAGCTCCATTTAAAGCAGCTTTTTTAAAGTTATTCACTTAAATGAGCCAAAGCAATTTACTTAACTTAGCAATCTCATTTGCTTCTTTTCATGTTGCTAATTTCCTGACGTGGTCGCCCAAAGCGCTTAACAATAGATTTAAGGGTAATTTATATTGGTTTTTGCAAATGTTTATTTACTGAACCAATTTATGTTATATTTACTGAAACGATCATACATCGCTCAAATAACAGTAGGGGCGTTGATGTACAACAGATAATGTTTCAATCACCAATTCCGTTTTTGTTCTACTCCATCTCTGTGCTAGTTGGTGCAAAGCTGATATTCTTTCCTTAAGAAGCTTTGGGTCTGTTTTCACGACCATAACTTTGTTGTGTTCAAACTGTTTTGTGTCGTGTTTTTTGAGTTTTATCCGTTACCGCAGTGAGTCGGTTTAACCCTCTTTGACACCTGGGCCACGGACCGGTATGTCTTGGATTTGCTTGCTAAAAGTACCTCAGAAAAGCTCAGGAAACATCGTTATATTTTTAATGTAACTGTTTTGTTATAGATTTATCTTGGCTTAGTTAACTGTGTGTGATTTATGTCCTGGTAGTTATAGTTAATGAGAAAGAAAGGACTGAACGGTAGTGGTCAGTAATTGCCGTCAGGCTGGGCTGGATTTGCAGATTAAATCTGGCATCCCCTTAATACTGTAAACACATGCCTTTGCATTTTCCGTCCGTTGGCATGATGGGACAAATCAGAGAAAAAAAAGACCTTGAGAAAACAGAAACTAACATACATCTGCAATGTCTTTCGTGACATCATTTCTCTGTCATTTAAGAATGCACTCCTGTAGCTGTGTTAGGACTCCCCTTATTGATTTATGATTTATTTCCCTGTCGGACGTTAGATATTAGCACCGATCTGGCATCTGGAATGATCGGTTGTCCCTTTAGTGCTACAGACTAGTTTGTAATAAGTAACTTGGGCTATTGATGACCTCTAGTCCTAGCTTCATCCAGGCAGAGGGACTCTGCTGGGGGTCGGACCATCACCCCAACCCACACAGCCGGTGACAGGCTTAGCTGAACCAGTAGCCATTCTCCAGAAGCATACAAAAGGTCACTTTAGCTCATAGGTCCTTTTCCAATCCACGGGAGAACACTTATTAAATCGACGGGTGTTTAAATATCCATTTGCCATATCTGTGTTGGACTGTGAAAT
The DNA here is from genome assembly GCA_026774405.1 of Petrocephalus microphthalmus. Classification (NCBI taxonomy): domain Eukaryota; kingdom Metazoa; phylum Chordata; class Actinopteri; order Osteoglossiformes; family Mormyridae; genus Petrocephalus; species Petrocephalus microphthalmus. The sequence goes on along the minus strand of JAODKK010000001.1, from coordinate 40,362,055 downwards.
CTCACTGTGCTAGAGGGGATTCCAGGAAGAATCTGAAAGGGCTTGATTTATGATTATAATAGCCTGATGATGTCGGTGTTGTATGGGTATGGGAAGGGTGGCTGATTGCCGGGCAGAAATGTGGAACTACTGACTAGCTGTGATTGATGATGCCCAGGCTGAAATAGCTGCAGACTGACGCCGTTACCTAATGTCAAAGTTTACTGCACCGGTTTGTAGGCTGAGTAGACTGGATGGTGTGCACAGATTGGTTAATCCAGACGGACGGGGGCGGGCGCCTGGGAGTTCCCGGCACCAAGGGCTCATTGTGCTGGAAGAAGCCTTAGCTTAGCCCACTACCAACCTCGTGAATAAGCCCATTATGATGTCATACACAGCTGTCATTTGTCTCTCACTGCTGTCATCGGAAGTCAGTCGTCCTCTTCTTTAATTAAATCTATATTTTTTTTCCGAGATTTTTTCCCGTATTCCTGAAGAACTTCTCGGTTTCGGAATTTCGGTTTTGCAATTTGTTGGCATTCTTGAAGCTATAGCATTTGTTTCTGCTGTACAGATAAAAATATAGTTACATTTTTGCATATTATTTCCTGAATTCATAGCTTAAACTACATCAGTGTTTGCAGTTCGGTTTGTATTTACCTTTTCAGCCGTATTGGTTTTCTGTGAATGTTTTATCATTTATTAATAATAAATATTACTAAATATTATTAAAGATGCATGATAATGTATGCTACTGATATGCAGTTAAAGTTGTGTTTCTGTTAGGTGCGGTTAGCAAGTCTGACATTAACTCCCTTTATGCGGGATTTTCTTGACTGGTTTATGGTTAATTTTAATCACGGTCAGCTTTAGAGCCTTATGTATAGCTTTCTTCTAAGTAGCTTATGTGTAACCACAAATTACAAAAGTTCACATAGTAACAGTTAAAGGGTCTGAACTCAACATGATCGGCACAATAAAAATGTAGCCGCTCTGCTGTATACACCAGACACATATTACTCTATAATAGGGGGACACAACATTCATTATACAGTAATTTAAGGTATAATAAATTACCCTCAGAGCTTAGATCGATCAACTTAAATGTGTATATTGTGTATATTTGTCATTAAAAGCTGAAGATGCTCATAGATATCAGCAGGAGAGTAGAGCATCTCTGTTGCATGCTATTAGTAACTAGTCGGGACTTCTGGCCAATCTGAGAGAATGCATTTAACCCCTATCCCGTGTTTGGGGTCAATCTGACCCCAGAGCATCATTAAACGGTAGGCGAATTTCACATGGGGAAATTACCGCGGGAAAAGGGTTAAGTCACGTTTTGAGTAGCTGCGGGACTTCTTCAGTCCTGAAACTTGTTCCGCCAGAAAAATGGACCTTTCAAACCTGAAAGCACCGTATGATTTGAGGTAGTTGGACGCAGTGATCATGAAAGAGTCTAGGGATGACAGGCTGTAGATATCATGGTTTTGTGCCCTTGACAGCACCAGTATCAATGGCTTGATTTGGGAGGGAGGAAGACTAGGAGGGGAATACATGTTATGATTTAGGACAGTCATGCGGTCAAGTTATACTGTAGTGTTTTCAAGGGTCTGAATGAGCTTTTTTGTGGTAAACCAGAAGCCCAGCCAAGAGTGTTTGAGAAGATAATGTTCTTGTCAAAAGGGACACCAATGCTTTGACAAAATGACACTGCTGTCTCATGTTAATGATGGACCAGCTCTGGGAGAAACTCCATCATTGGTAGGCAGTATCAATCTGCTGTCCTTTCCATAGGTGTTAGGAGTACGTGATGTTTGGAAGAAAATATCAGAAGCAGCAAATGAAAGGCAGACGTGTGTTGGCAAATTTCCATTGCAGTGTAATAAGAGGCTGCAGTATGAGACCTGGGATGATGTTTTGTGGTACGGCTACAGTGAGTAACTACAATAGTTCACATCGATATTATGCATCAATATACTTATCAGTCCACAGACACGAGTGACCAAGCAACAGTTGTTTTATCAGACTCTCTTTATTCAGCCGAAGACCCCATATTCACTGCTACCATAGATAAAAATATCACCCACTACAGGTGCAGTGTATTAAACAGTACCGATACGTCTCATAGTGTCTCAAAAAGGTGATCCGGCACAGATTCCTGCTGAGTTATTCCTCCTCTTCCTCCCTATAAGCTGACATATTTATGACATATTCAGGTTAAGTCAGCTTTTTGATTGACAATGACTGTGACACAAAACCAGCATCAGTGTTTTGACAGGGAATAACACATATAAGTATCGTCAAGGTTTCTAAGCATCAGAGCAAAGAACGCTATGGTCTGGCTTGCTCAGTCTAGATAAGACAGGTCCGATCGATGTATTTCATACACGGTGACTGAAGGCAGATGGAGCAGTTTCCTGGAACTGTATAACTGTCTCCAGAGGATGGTCGCTCGATCTCGTTATCACACTTGAACATGTGAAGGAGGGGGTCAAGTGTGGCCGTTACAGGAGGGAGAGCCCACCCATAGGAGGGAGCCCACCCATAGTCCCAAAAGATTATTTATTGGTGTGTTTTGGGTGCTTATACCAGAATCCCCGGGCTGTCTTTGTGCTTATTGTCTGTTTACTTGGCCTTGAAGACAGGTCCAAGACACACCTAGACCAGCTCTCTCAAAACAAGGTCCCCAGGCCCGTTTGGTAGGTGTCCATGTAGGGGAAGGGCTGGGAAGGAGGGTGGACAGTCACAGGGAATAAGCAGTGCATGGTGGCGCGCTGAGCCATGTAGGTGTTTGATTCAGTGTTGAGGCCGCGCTGCCTTTTGCACTTTTGGAACATTCTGTCCGTCGTCTTCAGATGACAAACTGGGACGATTGGTGGCGTGAGGACGTAGGTCTGAATTTAGGGGCCAAACATGCAGCAGTGTGTCATGTGCATTGGATGACAACCTTCGCGTGGAAGGGGACACCATGTCACGCGCACGGGGGCCCCCACCAGCTGAGGCGCGTATCGCACACTCTCGTCCTCGGGACGCCTGGAACGCTCCGCAGTTTGACTCCCAGTCGACACTCTCCCGTCGGGGGAAATCGGCGGCCAGCTGGGCACGCCAGGCTCTGAAATGGAACTGGGACCTTCAGATGCGTGATTCTCTGTGTGCGAGCACCATTCGGCCGAGATTTACTATTAGGCAGATGCTGGATGTAATCTGATGTATAGAACGTCATTAAAAGTGCCCCAGCAGCTGAGTAAACATGCTTGGCATTTTTATGTCGTTGTCTTTGCCGCATTCCTTTCCGTAATATCCAGCTGATGAAATGTAACGCCATACACAGACCTATGGGCCTCCTTCCCGCGGCCGTCAGAGAATTGAAAAATTTAGCTCTGAATTAGAGTTATCATTATGATCAATGAAACCTAAAACTATAAGAAAGCATTTTGTAAGCTGATATAAAATAATATATGGAAATAAAAAAAAAAAAACTATAACTAAACGAAAACTAGAAATATTTCTTCTGAAACTGAAATAAAATTAAAGCAAATGTCAAATACCTACCAATGCTGTATTAATACTGTTTAGCTAATGAATTGTTTTTATGATATTTATTATAGTAATGATTTGTTTTTTTTTTTAATGAACATTAATAACACCTGGATGATGTTTTGCAATTTTGTGAATATTAGTCCATAATGTGCACTGTGTACTGATGCAGGATTCTTAAAGGTCATACATAAAATATCTCTGCAAAAAGTCTACCGCTAAAAATAAACTTCTAATTTATTACTAAAGGTTAAACAGAAACTAAAATGTATAATAACTAAATAGAAATATACATATTAAATTAAAATGAATAAAACTTAAAAAAAAAAAAAAAAAAAATGAAAACTAGCTAAAATTAAACTGGATTTGAAAATGGCAAATTACACAAAAACTACATTAAAAAAACAATACTGTAATCTCACTGTTTTTGATTTTAGTTTGGCATTTAACTTCCTCTCTCAGACGGTCAGTTGAGTGATATTGCCATCCGTACCGCGTTCCATGAGCACGCTTTAAAAGTGTTTTTAGCGACACATAAAGGGGGCAGGCGGCTTCATTTCAGCTGGATGTTTCTATGAAGTGCTTAGACTGCTTGTTAATGTAGCTGATGATCCGGGGTGGGGTTTCGCAGACGTGGGGAATGCTCATGTCCCCTGCGAGGCCACCCCATCCGGCCCCTACTCAGAGCCAGTCTGCCGTCTTTGGGTCCGTCTGTGGGAGCTGTGCGGTCCAGCTCCGGCCTCCCGCCATGCCCGATTACGCTGTGGTGGTTCATTCTCAGCCCGCGCCGCTGAGCTCTTTGCAGACCTCATTGCCCAGCACTGCTCCTTCTATGGAGACAAAAGAACAACATCCATTTAGTCCCTTAGGATATGCGACATTTAAGTGTTTCTCTGTGCCAGCGGTCAATTGCCACGCCCTCAATGCAGTTAAAGTTTACTAGTACTGGTCAAAGTTATACTAATAGTCGTAGATAATATAGCCACAGTGTCTGAGGTACAGAAGTCTCTTATTTGGTTCTTGGGATCAGTAAAACTAAAAACACACATCAAGGTTCATAGCCTCTCATGTTCTGACATAACCCTGGGTCATTTTAAAGAAAAACTCATACATAAATCTTTTACAGGCCATTTTAGGCTGCGGTGTTGGACATCGTAGTGTCCATACCACGTCTTTATTGTTTCCTTTAGGAAATGTGACCTCTTTTTGGCTTTTTGGCCACACCGCATTCTCCCAGGGCGATTTAACTTTTATTTTCAGTCTAACTGCTGATACGTGTTGCGTCTGCTTCCTAAGGCTGTGTAGGTCTATGCAAAGGGGAGTGTAAATCTCTGGCGTCTCTAGAGTAAATCAGTTTTATGGGACAGTATGTCCTACATTTTTCTTTTTTTATTTTTACTTTTATGCATTCTCTGTACAGCTAGGTGAGGATCTATGTGTGTGTGTGGGATGGGGGGTAGAGAACAGGCAATGCTATATAAGCAGACGGATAAGAAGACGAATCGTGACATGATGATCCTGGTGGACATGCATAGCAGTGTCCTCACAGAATCAAAGCGTGACACGATGATCCTGCTGGAGATGCATAGCAGTGTCCTCACAGAATCAAAGTGTGACATGATGATCCTGCTGGAGATGCATAGCAGTGTCTTCACAGAATCAAAGTGTGACACGATGATCCTGGTGGAGATGCATAGCAGTGTCCTCACAGAATCAAAGCGTGACACGATGATCCTGGTGGACATGCATAG
>JAODKK010000001.1:40180450-40196261 GCA_026774405.1 Petrocephalus microphthalmus | reverse complement strand
TTGTTTGTTTGTTTGTTTGTTTGTGTTTTTTGTTTTTGCTGTTGCCATCCTATTGCTTTTTTGCTTTTCATCTGGCTCCATTCTATACTGTCTGATATGCTGCTTTTTCAGCTTCCTCATTCCATGTCAACACCATCTGAGAGCCTGCGCCCCTCCAATCCCGTCTCCGCCCCTCCAGTCCCGTCTCCATCCCTGCCATCCTGTCGCCCCTCCAAACTAATCTTCACCCCTCCAACCCAGTCTCTGCCCCTCCATTCTAATATCCGCTCCTCCAAACCAGTCTCCGCCCCTCCAAACTAATCTTCACCCCTCAAATCCAGTCTCTGCCCCTCCATTCTAATATCTGCTCCTCAAATCCAGTCTCCGTCCCTCCAATCTAATATCCACTCCTCCAGTCTTGTCTCCGCCCCTTCAATCTAATATCCGCTTCTCCAATCCAGTCTCCGACCCTCCAATCTAATATCCGCTCCTCAAATCCAGTCTCCGCCCCTCCAATCTAATATCCGCTTCTCCAATCTAGTCTCCGCCCCTCCAATCTAATATCCGCCCCTCCAATCTAATATGCGCCCTTCCAATCTAGTCTCCACCCCTCCAATATAGTCTCCGCCCCTCTAATCTAGTCTCTGGCCCTTCCAAACTAATCTTCGCCCCTCCAATCCCATCTCCACCCCTTTTTGTTTTGCAGTTACCACAGATCCCATTTATCTTCCAATTCTAGTTCTGTATTCTTAAAGATTAAATAAGACTCCAAGGTTCTCAAAATCAATTGGAATTAATTCTTTCCTCCCAAAAAATCCTCTCACCTTTTATCCTCACTTTTTAAGCTAATTCATCACCCGAAATTTCATAATCAATGTAACAAAGTACATTCAGAGAGAGATCATGAACCATCAAAGAGCTTTCTATGCTAATATCTGACCCATACTATTGGCAGCCTGATGGGGTGTCAGATTCTGAATAGAAAGTCAAAGCCCTTTGGAATTTCTGCTTTTGTCTTCAGTAGACTTCCTAGGGCACAAAGGCTGAACGTCATTCCTCAAGCGGATGACTGTCCTCTTCATTCCCCTCCACTCTGTGTCCCATCCCCTCTCTGATAGGCTCCCTCCTTTCAGCCTCTTTTTGCTTATTTGCCACTGTCTCCTGCTGTAGATGCTTCATCACGCAGCCTTGCTTCACGTGAGCGTGTGCACAAAAGCAGCACGGTGGGGCTCGGCACTGCTCTGTCACCTCTCGCTGTCAGGCACAAGGGTGGGTAAACGTGCTCCTTCAGGCAGGATGAGTTCCGGCCGGCAGCCCCCATCTCCTGCCGTTCCGTAGAGCATTCGTGTCCCCATACCCATCCCAGGGCGCCATCCAGTACTCCTTGAGACCTTTCGAGCCTGTCTCTCTAGCCAAGCACAAGTGGTATTATTTTGCCACTGTTGTCTGTTGGATTATAGATGGTAACTCGGCTATGAAAATTAAATGAAGGGTAAATGAAGGCAGTTTTGTTCCTGTTTTTGTTCATTTTTGTTCATATTTATTTTGTAAACTTTACTATAGGGACTGAGAATTATAATAAATTTTTTGATACTTCGTTTGAAATTTCTTTTGTTTGCCAGTTGTATAAGGGCGGTTCAGATCAGTCTTTATTCAGAAATCATTGAAAATGAAAAAAAATGTTTCATAAATGCTGAGGTATAGAACTGTGTGTTTACTCGCTCTGGTTATAATACTGGGTGTCACTCCAGGATTCTGCTTCTTTGTTTGACATCTGGAACTTTGTTCCTTTTTTATTTTAGTGCTCATTTGGTTTATTTTTCTGCTGTCATTATGCACTAAAGCAACAGGTGTTGGTTCCGTATTCTTTGGTACTTAGTGTGGCGTCAGGCTTAATGTCGGTGTGTTTGCGTGCAGGTGAGAGGGGAACGGCTCGGTCCATGTCCCCGGCAGGCAAGCCGCGGCAAGAGAACCGGCCTTCCAAGTCCGAGACCCGTGGAAGCCGAGCTTACGATCAGGGCAAGATTAAGAGCAATGAGAGCATATCTGCTAGCGAGGCCCTGATCCTGAAGTCTGAGACCGCCAAGCTGAGGTCCGATTCCCACAGCCGCTCCCATTCTCCCAACCACAACACTCTGCAAGCTCTCAAGGGTGACGGAAGGACGTCTGACCTTAGGGCGGAGTCTCCCACTCCAGGTTCTCGGTCTTCGTCCCCCAAACAGAAGGGCGTCTCCAGTGGCAGGTCCAGCCCCTCTGGCACCTGCTCGCCCTGTCCCGCTTCTTTTCATGAGAAGAACCTACCTCAGAAACTCAGCCCGTCTTCAAAGGTCCACCTCGACCCTCCTCGCGAGAGATCCAAGTCAGACTCATATACCCTTGATCCCGACGCGCTGAGGAAGAAGAAGGTGGCCTTGGTCGATCCCACCCGCGGCCGCTCCACTTCACCCAAACCAAAAATCCCACCCAAAGACAATGCAGAGAACCGTGCGCCCTCGCCTCATGTGGTGCAGGAGAATCTCCACAAGGAAGTCGTCGAAGTCTGTACATCCAGTGCCCGGCAGTCCAGCACTGACGAAGGTGTTGGTGAGAACTGCGAGCTGCTCGGCAGCGACGAGGGCTCCTCCAAAGTGCACTTCAGCATCGGGAAGGCTCCCGTCAAGGAGGAGCTGGAGACCCGCTCGTCGCCCAAAGTCAGTCGCAAGTCCTCCGGCCGGCATGTCAGGCTCAAAAAAGAGAAGTCGGGACCGCTCTTCAAAGGCGAGTCGGTGCGGATGGCAGAGCCCACCAAGCAAGCCATGTCACCGTCTGTGGCAGAGTGCGCCCGCGCCGTCTTTGCGGCCTTCTTATGGCACGAGGGCATCGTTCACGATGCGATGGCCTGCTCCTCGTTCCTGAAGTTCAACCCCGAGCTGACCAAAGAGCACGCTCCTATCCGCAGCTCCCTCAGCTGTCAGCAGGCTGCGGACGAGAAGGAGAGCAAAGTCAAGAACAGGCACTCTTTGGAGATCTCCTCCGCCCTCAACATGTTCAACATCTCTCCGCACGGCCCTGACATCTCCAAGATGGGCAGCATCAACAAGAACAAGGTGCTCTCCATGCTCAAGGAGCCACCCCTCCCAGAGAGGTGCGAGGACGGCAAGATGGAACCCGTGGCCTATGAGGTGACCAGCAGCTCCAGCATGAAGAGCAAGTCCATTCTGCCACTCACACTTCAGCACCTGGTTGCCTTCTGGGAAGACATCTCCATGGCCACCATCAAGGCGGCCACCCAGAACATGATTTTCCCCAGCCCGGGATCCAGTGCCATTTTGAAGAGGAAGGAGAGTGAGAAGGACACCAAGAAGGCCAAGAAGGAGAAGAAGAAGAAGGATCGAGCAGAGATGCGGCCCAGGGGAAACCTTTTTGGGGAGATGGCCCAGTTTGCCATGGGAGGTCCTGAGAAGGACACCATCTGTGAGCTGTGCGGAGAATCTCATCCCTACCCGGTCACTTACCACATGAGGCAAGCCCACCCGGGTAAGGTTCACTGGCTGCCCTTCCTGCTCTTTCTGAAGACCCTAATGCTTCTTCACAGTGCTGAGAGGGGTTGCTGCATATCTCTCCTTGTGTTTCCTTTGTGTCAGGCTGCGGTCGCTATGCCGGGGGCCAGGGCTATAACAGCATCGGGCACTTCTGTGGGGGCTGGGCGGGAAACTGTGGAGACGGAGGGATCGGGGGAAGCACGTGGTACCTGGTCTGCGACAGATGCAGAGAGAAATACCTGAGGGAGAAGCTGACGGCTGCCAGAGAAAAGGTCGGTCATCGCTGAGAGCAGCCACTGGGAACAGTACCATTAGGCTTTGGTGTGTTTGCTGGTGGAAATTTGTATGCTGGGAGATTAAATTGGAATAAAATGGGCAGAGGTGTGGAGAAACCCCTAAAGGTGTGTGTTTTAATAGATGGTAATCTACCTCCTCCAGTAGCTCAACAAGTAGAGCCTCGCGCTTACAAGGTCAAGGGTCTGAATCCCAGATAGCCCATAAATTGTAACTGTTGCTCACCCTCACAGGGATAAAAGCATCAGGTCAATGTAAATGTTGATGGGAGAAAATCATACAGTGGGATAATTATATGTATCAAATGTTCTGAATACTGGATTTACAAAGGAGCTTGTTTGTTTTGGGGATAATGGGCCTATGTATGCACTCACATATACTGCTATGAGAACTCAGTATTCAGTCATTACAACAGGATTTTTATGAATATAGATATAGAATGTACCTAAGAGCAGTGTGTGATTGGGAAGCGTCATGCATAATGATAGAAATGCTTTGCGCACCAGAGCGACAACTCTTGCTTTGTCATTACATTTAGCAGAGCTACCTGTTAATTAGTTGTCTACCTGGCAGCATCTTGTCCAGTTCTACGTCCTGCACACATGGCCTGTGGTGCCCGTCCTCCAGGTGAAGCAGTCCAGGAAGAAGCCGCTGCAGGTGAGGATCCCTCGGGCGCTGCCCACCATGGAGGCGCACCAGGTGATCCGGGCCAACGCCCTGTTCCTGCTGTCGCTGAGCAGCGCCGCTGAGCCCAGCCTGCTGTGCCACCACCCAACAAAGCCCTTCCACACTCACCTGCCCAGCCTCAAGGAGGGTGTGTCTGAGGACCTGCCGGGCAAGATGGGCTGCCTGTACCTACAGATGCTGGCACGGTACGCAGGCTGCCGTCTACCCTGGCTATCCCTAGTAGCGGAGTGCCTGGCGTCATGACTGCAACCACTGTAACACAAAGCGTGCACTGCACAGTAATCCTGCATTTCATCAGAATGTTAATCTGCGTGTCATTAAATTAGCTGCGTAAGAAATTAATAAAAGTATTTTTTAAGTATCCAAAGTACATATTTTAGATTCTTGTGCCGAGCTATACTATGTAATTCAGTAGACATATTTGTTATTAGGTGACATAAGTCAATGTCGATTTCTGGCAGCTTTATAGACACACCTCTTGAATATTTGCTCTGGATCAAATGGCTCATGGCTTCCCCATGGCTTATGAAAGTTCTGTCTATCTCGTTTCTGGTCGTCCGTTTTTATCTTCAGCTTTTCCAGGCAGGCATTGCTATTCTATAGTACACTGCTTCGTGTCATAAAACGCTCAACATAAGATTTAGTCTGGTCACTGTGCTTCAGTTGAAGGATCAGTTTTGGAAGTTGGACAACCTTGTTCCTTTTCAGCCTCATTCAGACCATATGTAGTTCATGTTTTGCTCAACCATCTGCTCCAGGTCACGTCTCTGCTGTGTACATTTCAGCGACTGGCTGAGGATCCGTGTGAGAGTTACAGCTCACTGCATTATATTAATCTGTGTGCTGCTAGTCTGTGTGTTCATGCATCCACAGACAGCTCCCTCCTTCTCAGTGCCCGCCTGCGGCTTTCTCCTGCCTCCCAAACAGGCATCACACGGAGACCTTTGGAGCCTACCAGGACGACAACCTCTTCCAGGATGAGATGCGGTACCTGCGCTCCACGTCGGTGCCCGCGCCCTACATCTCGGTCACCCCCGATGCCTGTCCAAATGTGTTTGAGGAGCCGGAGAGTAACATGAAGTCCATGCCGCCCAGGTAGACCACGTCTCGCGCTCTCGGACGCCGTGGGCCGAATGTCTTTCTTGCTGGTCATGAGCAGGCTTGACTGTGAAAGAAAACTGACCTCTAAAATGTAGCATGGATTGACTGAGATTTATGCAGAACCTTGAACGTGGAACCATGATGATATGTTGTGGACCCATGTAATTGACCAGAATATGTTCCGTCCCCCCAGTCTGGAAACCAGCCCCATCACGGACAGCGACACGGCCAAGCGCACGGTGTTCCAGAGGTCCTACTCTGTAGTGGCTTCTGAGTACGACAAGCAGCATTCGGCGTCCCCTGCGCGGGTGAAAGCCGTGCCCAGGAGAAGGGTCCACAGCGGGGATGCTGGTGAGCTCATTTGGACAGGCTGTGCTTACAAATGCATTAAGTCAGATTCATTGGGAAGCCCGAATGACAATATCATGTTTAACCTTTTAAGTTGAGAAGTTTGCAGCAACAAGACCTTCATAAAAGCGAAACGGGATTCTTGGTGCATTCGAGTTGGTGATGACTGCATGCACGCGGGCAGACTGTGAGTTGTGTGTGACACCTGTCCCTCTCCCACGCCAGAGCTGGGCTCCTCTCTGCTCCGACACCCTTCCCCCGAGCTCTCGCGACTCATCTCCGCCCACAGCTCGCTCAGCAAGGGCGAGCGCAACTCCCAGTGGCCCGTGCTGGCCTTCGTCATCCAGCACCACGACCTGGAGGGCCTGGACCTGGCGATGCGGCACGCGCTGCGCAAGTCTGCCTGCCGGGTGTTCGCCATGGAGGTCGGTTTGTTACCGGCATGCTCCCAGTAGTATTTGGTAACTTCTGCTGCCTCGTAGTCCATGTCTGAAGTGGCTTGCGTCTCCTTAGGCATTTAATTGGCTGCTGTGCAATGTGATCCAAACGACTGCACTGCACGACATCCTTTGGCACTTCGTGGCGTCCCTGACTCCCTCTCCCAGCGAGCCAGAAGAAGAGGACGACGAGGAAAACAAGGGGAATAGAGAGCAAGTGGAACAGGTGATGTCAGACTGCGGAACCTCATTCATGTAACACGCTGTTTAGCCCCAAGACGGCCGTGGGCTATAGCCTATTTCAGTAATGATGCTCTGTCTCATCCGCTGCTGCAGGAGAGGGACCTGGGGGTGTGTGAGCATCCGCTCTCAGATATTGTGATTGCTGGAGAGGCAGCCCACCCCCTCCCCCACACCTTCCACCGTCTCCTTCAGACCATCTCGGATCTGATGATGTCATTGCCCAGTGGAAGCTCCTTACAGCAGATGGCACTTAGGTACCGTCTTGTACTGTATATATATGCCTACCTACCTTCAATTATATTTATTTATAGCTTTCTCATAGCCACAGAAGTGCTTCTCCAGCTCAGAGATGTATGCTTCTTAACTTTTACACTCTGCAATACTATAGCCTTGAAATACCACACTAATGAATGTCGAGGGATGCAAAATACTGGCCAGTAATCAGCCTTAGGTCCCGAATGAGCACAAGCGCAGGGTCTTGTCTGTCACATGCAGGCCTTCAGGTGTCTGATTACTGCTCTGTTTGTTGCTTGGTCTTCACTGGGGTTCCCTCTCATTTCAGATGCTGGAGCCTCAAGTTTAAGCAGTCCGACCATCAGTTTCTGCACCAGAGCAATGTCTTTCACCATATCAACAACATCCTATCCAAGTCTGATGATGGGGACAGCGAGGAAAGTTTCAATATCAGCGTGCAGTCTGGGTATGAAGCCATCAATCAGGTGAGCGTGTGACATCACCATTATTCCGCTCCTCTGTCCTCCTCCTCCTTTGAATGTAAGTGCAGCAATACACTCAGCCGGGGCAATTCAGAACCACATTCAGAGGGCATTAACCCGGCCCAGTGAAAGTGTGCACTGTGGAAGTTGATAGTAAAGCTGTGATGTTTACAGTTAAACCTTAATTATTCATATTTCTGCTATAAAGTTTATGCTTCGACCATGAGCGTTTCATAATTGAACTGTGAACTGTTTTTTTACTTTGAAGTTCATGGTCACCTGTCCGGGTGTTTAATAATTATGACAGTGACGTTTACAGACTGTCAGTATCACTGTAGAACCTTGAAGTGTGCCAGTTTGCTATAAAAATTCATGGCCGAACTGTGGAAGTGCACAATAAAGCTGTCAGACAAGTTTACAGTTTTACTATTAAACTTCACAGGTCATTTTCTCCCTAGGAGTGAATGTCGATATTGGATGAATGATTGTTTTCAAATTTTACGACTGCCCTACTGTTTAGCGAAAGATAGGACCTCTGCAATGGCATGAAACTTGAAAATGCTTCCACATATTTCTTGTTTGACATTTAAAATGCTGAGTGCTCTCGCTGCATTTCTATGGCTCAGATTTGTTTAGGATTTAACGGCTTAACGGTCTTTGGTTGCTGGAGCATACTTTGCAGTTCATTCTAGTTGTATCAGATTATTTTATTGCTTCTATTATTGCGTTTTCTGTTTAGGATATAGGTTTTCGTTAGTTTCACTGGGTCTCTCAGGACACCTTTTAAGCCTTCATCTATGCTGGGTGGTGTTCTCGCTTTTTGCGGTAGGGCTGATGTAACGGAAATTAAAGAATTGCATTAGGTGCAATTACATAAGGTGAATGGGATCGCTTACCGGAGGCACTGAAAAGCCCGCCATGCTTCCAGGAGCCCTGTGTGGTCACCTGCCTGAAGGACCTGACCAGCGTGGTGGACATCAAGACCTCCAGCAGGCCAGCCATGATTGGCAGTCTGACTGACGGCTCTACGGAGACCTTCTGGGAGTCCGGTGATGAGGACAAGAACAAGACGAAGAGCATCACTATCAGCTGTGTGAAGGGCGTCAACGCCTCCTATGTGTCGGTCCATATAGACAACTCCCGCGACATCGGGGTGACTTTCCCTTTCTCCGTTTCCCCCTGCTCCCCGGTTTTGTCAGTGAATTGCATCTTAATGCCATGTTTTAGCTAAATGATCACTGTGGGTGCATTGTCATTTTAAGCTGTTATGACCTCTTCTTCTCCAGAACAAAGTCACATCTGTTACATTCCTGTGTGGGAAGGCAGTTGAAGATCTATGCAGAATTAAACAGGTACCAACCCATTTGTATCTATTGGTAGCTTTTGTACCTCTGTAGAAGGCACCATGGAAGCCGAGTGCAGGCGGCTTGAAAGGTATGGCGTGTGCCCGCAGATGGAGCTGGACTCACGGCACATGGGCTGGGTGACCAGCGAGCTGCCTTTCGGCGAGACCCACATCATCAAGGTGGAGCTGAAGGGGCCCGAGAACACGCTGAGGGTGCGGCAGGTGCGCGTGCTGGGCTGCAAGGAGGGCGACAACGTCACCATCGCCGGGCAGATCTCAGCCAGCGTGGCCCAGCAGAGGAACTGCGAGGCCGAGACCCTGCGCGTCTTCCGGCTCATCACCTCCCAGGTGGGCGGGGCTCTCCACCTTCAGGCTTCCTGCCATTGGCCCAGAACTGGCTGCCCTCATCATCAAGTCTGTGTGTGGCTGACGTCTGCCTGGGCTCACAGGTGTTCGGGAAGCTGATCTGCGGAGATGCGGAGCCCACTCCTGAGCAGGAGGAGAAGCATCTGCTTTCGTCTCCAGAGGGGGAGGACAAGGTAGGCCTGAGTGGGAACGTGTGCAGTGCACCGTAATCCCCATGAAGTGTATGGCCAAGCGCCTCCCAACTACAAAACATACAGCTCTGCCCTTAGTGCATACCTCGAAAAGACAGTGAACAGCATTCACATTACTGACAAGTTTCTTTGACTTTAGGGGATGTTATATCTATAAGATTATCCCAGGAGGAAATACTGTATTGGTGCATATAGTGGTAAGATAAACATACATACAGTGACAAACGCACAAAGTGCAAAGACAGTACACACAGTGAAAGTAAGTAAACATGGTACAAATAGATTCTAAAAAGTACACAAATGGAATATCTTGAAAACTGAATTGGACTAAATTAGTTTTGTTTCTGTCATACTCCTGAGCACTGGAATCTTGAAATCTGAACCTTTAACAGGGTCTGACAGTGGAGACTTTATGTCTGGCTGGCATTAATAAGGGCCACCAAGAGGTTTATGGGAGTCACCACTACAAATCTCAGAACGATCTGTTTTTTTTTTTGTTTATCAGGCTCCATCAGATGCAGATTTGAAGGAGCACATGGTGGGAATCATATTCAGCAGGAGCAAGCTGACCAACCTGCAGAAACAGGTTTGCGAGGGCTCTCTCTGTCTCTCTCATACTCCCAAAGGAGCAGGCTGTTGACAGACATTGGTTCTTCTGAATTGTTCTGAGTAAACAACCAAAAGCACTTCAGGAGGGGCAGACACAGAGCCATGTTTGTGTGTCCACAGGTGTGCACCCACATCGTCCAGGCCATCCGCACGGAAGCCACGCGTGTCCGCGAGGAGTGGGAGCACGCCATCTCCAGCAAGGAGAACGCCAACTCGCAACCCAGTGACGAGGACGCTTCCTCAGACGCCTACTGCTTCGAGCTGCTCTCCATGGTGCTGGCGCTGAGCGGCTCTAATGTGGGCCGCCAGTACCTGGCCCAGCAGCTCACCCTGCTGCAGGACCTCTTCTCCCTGCTGCACACGGCCTCGCCGCGGGTCCAGAGACAGGTCAGTGTTGCTCCATAAAGCCGCCATAGCATGTGTACGTCGGTCCATTAACTGTTGGACTGTACCTCCGTTTCGTCTACAGGTGTTGGTTAATTGTCTCTTTTTATTAACGATCATAGAGGCACAGTGGGTGTCCTTCTGATTTAATAAGCGATATTTATGTAGGCCTTCCTAGTGGCTTAGTCACTAGTGCCCTCTGACTGCCACAACTCATTTAGAAAATTACCCCACTTGTCCATCGGCATGCTTGAGTGAAAATATAAATTGTCACGCTGTGTATTGACTGAGCTCTATGCTGCCCCCTGCAGGTGACATCTCTACTCCGCCGAGTTCTCCCCGAGGTCATCCCTGCCCGCCTGGCCAGCATCATCGGTGTGAAGGCCCTGCCCCCCGCCGACATCAGCGACATCATCCATTCTACAGAGAAAGGGGACTGGAGCAAACTGGGCATCGTGGACATGTTCCTGGGCTGCATCGCCAAGGCACTCACTGTGCAGGTCAAGGCCAAGGGCACCACCATCATCAGCGCGTCCGGCACCAGCGCCGGCAAGGGCGTCACCACCGTCACTCTGCCCATGATTTTCAACTCCAGGTCAGTGGATTGGACAGTTTAGAGCAGAAACCGTATACTTAAAAATGCCTACATTTGGCTACCCAACCATGATCTTGCCGCAGTCACATCGCATTTTTATGGTTTCCGACATATTGTAATGTTCCACGGTATAGTTCTTGTTCAGTGTACGGAGTGGTCATTGAAAAATCTTATTACGTTCTTGCTTTGTTACTTGTTCTGTGCCAATACTGCTTACTCTTGAACCTGGGCATTCATTGGAAGCTCAGCCTAGCTGCTCTTATGCCTGGTCGGCTCCTTGACGGCACATGTTTGAAATGTGCTATTTACTTCACTTGTATGTTGCTTTTTCCATCTTGTCTTGTCTTATGGCTACCTGCCGGTCTTGGCTAATCCCTCCCTTCTCTGTCCAGCTACATAAGGCGAGGAGAGAGTCACTGGTGGATGAAGGGCTCTACACCACCACAGATCGCGGAGATCATCATCAAGCTGGTCAAGGACATGGCTGCCGTAAGTCCGGAGCTTCTGGCGTAGATCTGCCCTTACTAGGCATGAGAGGGTCCTTCTGCAAGAGGACTGCGGGTGAAATTTGAAGGCGTCATTGTATGTGTACAGCATGTGGATGGGGAACTCTGGGGGAAGTTTGTTTGCATTCGGCAGCAAGGTATTTAAAGTGCAGACAAATAAACTTGAAAAGCAAGATGGATCAGTACAAGAGGAAAGGAGTTTTAGCATATGCTGGCATTTATAACATTGACCATGAAGCTTGTTGGTTTGAAAATTAATTTCTCTGAGTTGGGAAATGGGGCCTAACTGGGTTAATGCTTAAACTCCCAACAATTTAAAGAATTAGTAGGAATGATGGCATGGGAAAATGCATGTGCTCTGTGAGTAGATGCTGTTTTTTTTCTGTTATTTAGTGGCATTTATCGGTTTTCGCTTGTTCTGCTTCAGGGCCACTTGTCGGAGGCTTGGTCTCGTGTGACTAAGAACGCCATCGCCGAGACCATCATCGCCCTGACCAAGATGGAGGAGGAGCACCGGTCCCCAGTGCGCTGCATCGCCACCACGAGGGTGAGCCCCAAGGCGCAGAGGGCCGCCGGCAGTCAGGCGCGCCTTTTAAAACAGACACCAGTACTATCCCAAGTCACGTCTCGGCTCCGAAATTTACTGACACGATATGGCACGCATTCCGAGAGATCGATGTGTTCCTCTCACAGCTTTGGCTGGCCCTGGCTTCGCTCTGCGTGCTCGACCAAGACCACGTGGACAGGCTGTCTTCTGGCCGCTGGATGGGCAAGGATGGCCAGCAGAAACAGATGGTATGGCAACCCAGGGTGTGGGGGAGAGGTGTGGGTAAGCGGCTCGTGCCTGGTTGTCGCCTTTTACGAGCTGCAGCTTCTTCTGCCTTTGTTGAAATACAAGCAGCATCATTTCAGGCGTGAGACCCATTACATAGAAATGGGTGTTTTTGATATGAAGTTAAAAATTTATCTGCAGCACCCATTCCTTGTGGCCCAATGTGTAAGTTTCTCAGTTACCTTTTCTATCAGCAGTTGATGAACAGCTTGAGGTGGAATAAGACCAATTGCGTCCTGTGTCCCCTCAGAACTGGAGTCCCAGGTCTTTTACAGAGAGTCTTTTTTTGTGGTTCAGCCTGGGTCCCCAAAGTATGGTGAAATAGGAGCACTAACACTCTGCTCTGGCTTCTCCCGTAGCCCATGTGCGATAACCATGACGATGGAGAGACCGCCGCCATAATCCTGTGTAACGTGTGTGGCAATCTGTGCACGGACTGCGACCGCTTCCTGCACCTGCACCGCCGCACTCGCGCGCACCAGAGGCAGGTCCGTGTCCCCGCCGGCCCCAAAGTGTGGGGGGGGTCCTGGTACCCCTTAATACCTCAGTCACATCAGCAGTGCTGCAGATTTCATTACGTACATTCCACTTGATTGCTTACAGGTGTTCAAAGAGGAAGAAGAAGCCATTAAGGTGGACCTTCACGAAGGGTGTGGGAGGACCAAACTCTTCTGGTTGATGGCACTGGCTGATTCCAAGACCATGAAGGCCATGGTGGAGTTTCGGGAACACACCGGTAATGTTAGAGCAGAGAGACATTCATCTGATTACAGCTGATCTTCATTTCATTTTGCTGATAGTCACCATATTTTATTTTGTAATGCTGAAGTACGAAGCCTCAGTTAGCCAGAGGATACAGTCGGCTTAATATACAGCCTTATTTGTCTTTGGTCAGATGAAAGGATTTCATGGTCCATGTGGCACTCACCTTAGAGGCTGAGAGTGTTTCTTTTGGTTCCTCCCCCACCCAGGCAAACCAGCGTCCAGCAGCTCGGAGGCCTGCCGCTTCTGTGGCACCAGGAGCGGCACAGAGCTCTCCTCAGTGGGCAGCGTCTGCTCCGATCCCGACTGCCAGGTGAGAGACTTACGTCTCACTCAGCCCCCTGCAGGCCGCTCAGGGAAGTCGCATATATTTAATATCTACATCAACACTGTAACGACATTCTGCACGTTAATATTTGCATTCTAGCTGATTATGGATTTGTACTGTATTAGACTGCTAAGCAACTGAAATTGCTATATTTGTGTGATAGTCTTGCAGAAGGATGTTTCTTATACCCATTTGAATATACAGCTTTGCCACAGTCTTATGCCCTAATATGGCCACAGAAAAACTCACCCTATGGACCTCCTCTCTGGTGCCCCCTGTAGGAGTATGCCAAGCTGGCGTGCAGCAGGACACACCCATGCGGACATCCGTGCGGCGGGGTGAAGAACGAAGAGCAATGTCTGCCTTGCCTGCACGGATGTGACAAGAGCGCCACCTACCTGAAGCAGGACGCCGATGACATGTGCATGATCTGCTTCACTGAGGCGCTCTCAGCCGCCCCTGCTGTCCAGGTCTGTACTGCAGTCCTCACGCGGTGTATCTGGTTACTGTTTATGTGGCCAGGTCAGAAGGATAATTCCTGTTTTATTTGGCCGCATGCAAGCAAACGGCTTTTTAAATGTTATATTAAAAAAACAGCAATTATAGTGAGTCAGATGTCGATTCGCTCACAAATGGCAGACCTGCAGGCTGTCCGATGCCTTGGACCACAGCGACCATGGACGGCGAATCAAAAGACTAGTTCGTGTGCTTTGTCTCCGTCTCCAGCTGGACTGCACTCACGTGTTCCACCTCCAGTGCACCCGACGGGTTCTGGAGAACCGCTGGCTGGGGCCAAGGATAACCTTTGGGTTCATGTCCTGCCCTATCTGCAAGGTATGTCACCTTGACATCTGTTGGGGCCCGTGGGTGAACAGAGCCTAGACAGGGGGCACTCTTAATGCCCACCAGCAGTTTGTCTGTAGTATCGTTCCTTACTTATGTACATCTGATTTATCTTTTGGATGTCTTTCAGAACAAGATTAACCACTCGGTGATAAAGGACCTGCTGGACCCCATAAAGGAGCTGTACGAGGACGTCAGGAGGAAAGCTTTGATGCGGCTGGAGTACGAGGGGCTGCACAAGAGCGAGGCCATCACCACCCCTGGGGCGCGCTTCCACAACGACCCGGCCGGCTTCGCCATGAACCGATACGCTTACTATGTGTGCTACAAGTGCAAAAAGGTACGGAGGGGTCCAGCTCGGGACATGGCGGCACGCGGGCTGCCCCTCGCACTCACACCTCTTCGGGATAGCCTACACTGTGGCGGGGCTGGTATTATATTCAGCGTTGTGACATGGATGCTCCACTGTTTCACCTTGAAAATACCTATTAATGCAATCAGATTAAGGAAGCTATCACTATAGGATATGCAGAATGTCAGACAAAGGTCAATGATGATGATGAAGTGCTTATCACTTGAACTGAGCAGGTGACACGGCTCACTGGAAAATTGGGAGGCAGGAATTGAAATCATGGCTTATATTCTCGAGGATATGATTTACAGATGTCACGGAATTCCAGTCTCTAAGCATGTTAGCAAAGGATACAGGTAGTGGTAGTACCAAGGTGGTGGCCTGGATATGGCTAACAGACATAAACTTTCAGGCTTACTTTGGAGGAGAGGCTCGCTGCGATGCGGAGGCGGGACAGGGGGACGACTATGACCCCCGAGAGCTGATCTGTGGCGGGTGCTCTGATGTCTCGCGGGCTCAGGTCAGTTGGGGGTGCGAAACGGGCCCTGGCGTCTTGTGCTTACAGTAATCCCCCCATCTTAATGCGTATGCGATCTTGATGAAATACGTGTTCCGTCGTGCAGATGTGCTCTAAACACGGCACGGACTTCCTGGAGTACAAATGCCGTTACTGCTGCTCCGTGGCCGTGTTCTTCTGCTTCGGGACCACACACTTCTGCAACGCATGCCATGACGACTTTCAGAGGATGACTAGCATCCCCAAGGAGGAGCTTCCCCACTGTCCTGCCGGTAAGCGGAGCACCTCACCGCCTGCTCCACTACTCAGCTGCAGAGGTCCATTTCTGTAATCAGCAGGTGCTGCTACACACGATTGGGTACTTTAAATCCACCCTTCCCTCCATGTCCAGGTCCTAAAGGAAAGCAGCTTGAAGGGACCGAATGCCCCCTGCATGTGGTCCATCCCCCCACCGGGGAAGAATTCGCCCTGGGTTGTGGGGTCTGCCGGAATGCCCACACCTTCTGAACCCCCGGCCACTCCGCACCCCTTTCCTTGCTGGTCCCACTGTCGCTAAAAGGGCAGACTGTCCGCCCGTGTGACCCACTAGACCTGCGTCAGCACGGATGTTCACGGGACGCCAGGACCCTTACAGACGATGTATACTTCCTGCTCGCCGAGTTAAAGCATTGCATCCATAAACCTGAAATAAAAGCCAGCTCTCAGTAAATGTGGATCAATGTGGGAGAATAATGTGAACATGCTTACCATGGGTACAAATATATATTACTGTATGTATACTGACTTTTCTGGCCTTCCTGTACAGTATTCTCAACTTTCAACTACATGATGCGTTAACAGAAGAAGAGAAAAAAA
>JAODKK010000001.1:39951018-39969266 GCA_026774405.1 Petrocephalus microphthalmus | reverse complement strand
CGCCTTTGGGGGGGGGGGGGTCTAGCGTGGAGGAGCAGGACATCATCCACTGCACGTGTTCAGCTGGCCTGAACGCACCCCCCTAGGATTGGGGGGGGGGTCTGAAGATGAGTTCGCAAGATCCACAGCATCCTTCCATTTCGGAATTGCGTCGTGGAGCACTGTATTACGTATTTCTTCGAACATTGAAAGTATTTCATCAGGACAAGAACACGATGTGGTGCGATGGTCAAAAACGTCCCCGTGTCATGCCCTAAAGCAACAAGGTATTCAGTTTTTAAACGGCATTTTTGTTTCGGCTGGTTGTTGGTCAGATGGCTGCTTTTCCACATCTATAATGTGAAAGAACTCTGCAAAGGGAGCGACTGTGTCTTCGTGGGGGTCCCACGGGGGGGCCCCGAGGGCGTAGCAGAGTGAAACACAAGCAGCTTCCTCATTCGGAGAGGATTGTTGCACAAGTCCTTGCAGCCCTAACCCCCCGCCCCTCCCCCGAGCTCCACACCCCCTGGCCGCCACCTCCCAGGAAATCGTTCGCTTGCTGGATTATTCTGCTGGGAGTCATCTTTGAGAGACAGTACTCAGAAAAGATGAAGAATCGCACGGCCCAGGAGGTTTCGAGCAGATTGACGTAGATTTTCACCCACTCAAGACAAATCCGGTGAATGAGATTATACTCCCAAATGGCAAGGTATCAAGGAGCATATTTTCACACCCATCCGCACATATTGCAAATATGTTTTATTCAGTGTTGGCTTCCATACGGTGGATTTTTTGAGCACAAGCACATGATCTTAAGAAATGTACATCCTTTACTTCTGTATGTTTATGGCTTTTCACAATGGTGATGCTTTATTCCTGAGAGTCTTCTTATTATACAGTTCTTGTCTAGAAAAATGTTATGGGTGCATTCTGTGCTGTGATTAGCGATCGGTAAAGTGCAATCTCATTAAGTAAATATAGTTATATAAAACCTTTTTTGTTGTTTTTGTTTGTTTTTTTTTTTGTTTATATCTTAAGCTGCCTGCTTTGATACCATATAAAAAAGTCCCTTACTAAACATAACATTTTCATAATATTCATTATGTATCTTTTAAGACTTTCTTGAGCACCTTACATTTAAAGTAAATGTGACCTTGTGACCATTGCCTTTTTTTTTCCCAGAACGAGATTCATTTTCGTTTATTTTAAAGAGAGAACAAGTGCTGTCGAAATTTTCCGTGGATGTCTAGCAGGAACCCAGTGCGTCCTCGGCGGAGTGTGGAGGCTCACACATCGGCCTCCTCTACTCGAGTCTCTCTAGCTATGACTGCAGCTGATCACACTTGGTTTTCTACCAGTGTATGTTTTTTCTAAACGGCAGAATTCTCTATATTTATAATAGATTTGTATCTGTGAACTTTTAGAACACTCAGAATATGTTAATCCTCTGTGAGTTGCACATTGTTATGTTCTTTATGGGCATAATAATGCAAGGTAATAATTTTGATCATCTGATTAAAGGCAACTGTTAGCATGTTTAATGTCAATGGGTATTTAAAAAATATTGAACATATAATATGTTCAGTGTTTTTGTTTAATACACTTAGAAATTGTCTCTGTTTGTAAAACAAAACAAAAAAACTATATATTAAAAGAAAATTATTACAAAAGCAATAAAGGGATGTTCATAATGTAAACATAATTATATCCCTGTTTTGCAGCTGTTTGATTTTTCATTTATGGTTCAGCTATCTAGTCTATTGGTACCACTACAGATGCTCTGAGGCAGTAGAATTAGGACTTCTGCATAAATAATGACTAAGAATAAATCCGATGTTCGCTTGTAGTAAACGTGAAATTAAATGGAGAGTTTGAACATGCTTCATGTCCCCTCTGTATGGAAGCTCATTACCATGGCTCCTGAATCCCGCTGTTTGGTGTAGTTCAGCGCACGCGTGCCATTTATTTTTTAAACAGATGCAATGCATCCAGTCACCCTTAGCAAGGAACTGAACCTGATTCAGTGCAACAGCCCTCCTTAATAATTAAAGTGACAATAAAACGGCAGCATTAGCTACATTTTAATTATGGAAAATTGAGCGGCTCGTGCTTATTAACGATGTGTCGGACAATCTGCTTAACTTGAGAAGAGACTTTACCACTGGTGGTGCCCTGTCATGTCTTTTCACTCAACTACCCGATAGCTTTCTTGCTAAAATAAGCAATATGATATATTTTGGTATCTGATTGCACAAGCACCCTTATGTATGATTAATTCATAAATTTGTTCTCAGCCTAATGCATTAGAGGAATTCTACCCCTGTCTTACAATTCTCTTTACGTGTCCTTTGGGCTGATTAGCATGACAGTACATAAATAATTCACTTTTTTAAGTCCACCCCTGATATGTTCAGAGAACAGGTGAGAGGCAGGCTGTGTTCGCGGTGGGCTGTTTCTACCTGCGGGTACGGCAAAATTGCAGCAAAAATACCGGTCGCAATATTAATTCCTGCTACTCCAAAATGAGCTGTAACGATTGCTGACACAGGAAGGGTCAGTTGCTGTCGTCAGCACCGCGTGCCTGAAGGTGTGAGGCCGGATGTGACCACTGACATCCAGTGTTAAATTGGCATTAATGGATGCTCAGTCTACTCCTTATAGTGCCAAGGCAGGAATTGTGCAGTTTTTCAGACAGAAATGCTGTCTTGCATGTTTGAAAATAAAAAAAAAACCCATTATAATATCGAAAGTGGGCTAATTCTCTGATGAAGAATACTTTTGTGAAGGAGTATGGTAATATGTCAGGAGGATACATTTACCATTTTTGCTCTTTGTGGAATATATTCAGAACAACTTCAGACCAATGTGTTTCTCCCTTCTATTATAAATAAGTGTTCTCTTACATTGTTATGCATCCTATTTGTGTAGACATAAAAATATCATTTTATTAGTCTAATAATCAAAGTTTGATTGCCTTTTATAGGCTCAGACATATCATCAGCACCTTGTATGTTACAAAGAATAATTAAAGCAAAGTTCTGTTTAAAGTTTAATTACACAGTAATAGTCATCAACATATTTTCATATTGTGTACTTTTTATACTTTTCTGAAATGAAGGGCACTTCATCATTGCATATAAATATTTTCTGTATAAAAGGTGTTTTAAGATAATGTAATATATGTGATAGTGCAAAAATATTTTGAAACTGTTTTACTTAGGTTGTACATACTATTTAGTGGAGAGGCTTTCAATTTTTAATACAAATTACGTTTAATACATTTTTACAGAGTACTTGTGGAAGGGCCTTGCTTAAAATGATTGTCCTCAAAAACATATACATAAGTATGACCAGAGATTATGTAAGAATCACTTTTGAATTCAATTGTTTGGTTGTCACTAAAACAAATGTGAAAATTACAACAATGCATTTCAAGGTAGTAAAAACTGTTTCTGTAAATGTAAATTTAAATGAACAATTATAGAACACCTGTGTAAAAAAAAATGTCTAAAATGCATTCTTTATTTAAGCATGCAGTGTTTTTATTCTAAATCACTATCTCATGTTAGTTGCACATCATCACGTTTTTTTTTTCCTGAAACACCATTTTCACAACTATCTGACAGAAATTCCACGCTGTCACTAGAATTTTGCATGAGTAATTTGGTTATTACAAATGGTCTCTGTATACCTAAGTTTATAAACGAAAAGGCAACCTTTGTTCCAGTGTGAACAAAAAAAGTTTTTTTTATCTATTTTGTGGCACCTGCAACAAATCAATCTTATTGTTTTGATTTAGCGATTTACAGAAAACTTGTGCGGATAGTTTTATACATCAGCATGCATCAGCATGTTACTGCCATGACAGGCTTACTTATAGGAGAAGTCTTAGCTTTCTATGGCATAATTTGTAACGGTGAGCAGGGTTAAAGTTATGCAATAACAAACAGTGCCTCCTAAGACTCATATTACAGTGCGCTTGTGGTCAGATGTTACATCGAAGCATTTGAACATTGATAGTTACCAGTAATATGACTATGTACTTGCAGACAATGATACAGAGTAAAAATAAAAGCACAATTGCTCTACGATCAATATGCAAAAATCATATTGAACAAACATCCCGACATTTACAATTTACTTTTACTATCAATGCACTGAGCCTTATAGATGCTTCAGAGACAGTTGTGAACAGTCCCTAACACCAGTTTTGAATATATGATGTGTATGTGTGCGTGTGGACGTTACATTTGATCAGTATGGATGTATTTACCGTATAACCTCAGTTTTGATCTAAAGGGCCATTGAAGTTGTATTGTTACCTCTCCAGATTGCACATCCACATAAACTTTCACTTTTTCGTGTGTCCGATTTAATTTGCAGGAATCACGACTGTCAGTTAAGTCATGCAGTGTTGTAGTACAATCCACAGGGCAACCTCTACTGTATGTATGAAACCCAAAATATCAGTCTTTAGAATTCTGTTTCCGTGAAAGCGACCTGCGGTCAGTAATGTGTTTGTATTATATATATAATCTATATATATATTTTTTTTCATTTCAGACCAATTCTCATTATTTTCTTTGCATTTGGTAGTAGTTTAGCTGATGCTTATGTTACAATTTTACTGATATTATATAAGTGTTGTTCTTGTATGTATGTCTAGTGAATGTATTGTAAATATATTCAGAACTTTTCATCTTACTGTAACATTTTTGTTATCAACCTACAATGATTTAAAGGGAGTCCCTGTTCATTAAAGACTATCACTGGGAGTCTCAGGCTCCTCAGAAAGATTGATAATAACAAGTGTTTTCTTTCTTTTTTCTTTCTTTTTTTTTTTTTTAAAAAAAAAGATGTCTAAACATTTCTGTCAGTACTTTGCTTTTTCTCTGTATTCCGTTTTGCAGATAATTTCAGCTGTGAACTGAGTTTAAACAAATATATGTACAATAATCAGAATTCAGGCATGAAGGTTAATAAAATTGCATTTTGTATGTAACAAGACGTATAGTACGGCCGAAAGAGAGTATTTTGTTCAGTGTATCATGAGACAGTTATTAGCAAGGTCTTCTTATATTGACATTTTATACATGTGATTAATTAATTATAGATGAAAGTACATGATATTTGTATGGTTCCTGGTTTGGCCTAAAAATGTATAACCCATGTTCTGAAATGATGCAAATGTTATATTTACTGGAGAGAACTTTTCTAACAATAATTTTGTTTTCCCACTATGATAAACGTCGCCAGGTATTTTAGCTAGTGTTTAAAACTCGTTATACTTACACTAACAGGTTGGACAGCACAGTGGTTTGGTACTATAACTGGGAAAGGAACTAATTGATCCTTCCTGCAGAGGGCGCCATTTGCTAAACCTCAGTCGTTTGTTTCCCTGCATACCCGAGTCCAAAAACTGCATATCAAAATAATTTTCTTCCATTACCACGCGTTTAGAATAATACTAAGATGATCATTTCAGGTTCAAACACAGCTGTCATATAATACTGTCGTTTAGATATGTTTGTCATAAAAATCTATTTAAATACATCTTTTTTTTTCCTTTAGTGCATTGAGTGTTTTTGATACAACCCATTACAAGTCATATACAGAAGGCATCACAGTTTAGTAACTCAGCAGATCAAGTTATGTACACCACAATTTAATATAATGTTCCTCGCTGAAGTAACAGCGCGCGAGAGAGGGAGCGCACGCGAGCACACTGCGGGCTTTTAGTTTGCACCAGAAATGGATTTGGCGTTATACATATTTTAATGACAGACTCCGGAATGTCTGACCTAAGTGAGCCATTGTGGCTACAATAAATGCACAATTATAGTACAGACTTATACCACTAATTATATTTGTTACTTTAAAGTCCATTGATTATTTCCTAAGTGTACTTTTTATCACCACACGTGAGTCATGGCATTTGGTATAATAACCTACCTTTAGCTTTTCTTATTATAATGAATTTGACCTAACATGCGACATTTCTAAAGCTACATTGATCTTTGCTTGGTTTTTTGAATGTTGTTCTCACTGTGGATAGCTGTGAGTGTGACCTCTATTACCCTGGTCACTGAATTTGTTACTTGCTCTGTTTATACGAAGAAACTATATGGAAAAAAGCCTAATTTCATTCCATCGTAATTAATTCGGCAGCATTCTTTCGTGCCAGGTACCAAAACTGGTTCATTCATGGTTTATTTAAGTGCACAAGTTTCATATGAACTTGCAAATTGATTCCGAGTGAATCAACCCTCAATATGTGATGCTCCTCGTGCCGATCTCTTTGAAAACACTTCAAAAACACTGCCTGCTGTTCCGTGTTCCCTGCAATGTATTGCAGCATACGGACTCCAGGCACAATTGTTACATCTAATATTGAGAAAATGCTTATGAAACAACACATGGGTCGTCGAATGACACATGAATGCCTTTGCAGGGTGTTTTCTTTAATTAAAACTATCTGAAAGGGCACTCTGAAAGGATAGCAAGCCTCTAACATAAGCTCTATAATGATGTTATTCAGGTTCAACAGCTTAGTCACAGAGGGATTATTTGTGAATGTAAGGCAGTTGAATAAAATCACGTGTCTCTCTGTTGAACATGTCCTAACACCTGCCCAGAGCGAACACGCTGCCACCATTCCGCTGGCTATTTCCTACATGCCCTCCGTGACTCACCATATTCTGTTTGTCGTCGGTTCGCGAATGCGCTTAAAGCAGTAAGGATTGCAGCCCTGTGTCTTCCGGGAGGAGACAGTAGTCCTCACCCAGGGCCGACAAAGAAATGAATCAGAAGCAAATTCAGAATCAGGCTCATTTGCCAAGCACCAGCAGGCACAATCAGCGCTTAACTACCGGCCTTATATTTGGGAACACGGAGCATAATACAAGTGGGCTCAGAAAGTACCGGATAGGCCTCAGTCTAACTTCTTCACCGAACATTTAGAAACATCTGTAATATTTAATAACCAGGATGGGATCTTCAACCCACACAGTCCACTGAGTGCAATACAGAGGGAGGGCTAAATAATACCAACTATGTTTCATATTATTATGGGCTATATCTCTAATGAATAATCAGGATGTATTTCTGAATGACTTTTTCATAAAGGGTGTCTGGAAGGAGCCAACAGCTGCAGAACAGAGCCATTGTTAAATGTTTAGATCCATCAATTTGACCAAAAGACCACCGCAGTGGAAAAAAAAAACAATAGGAAAAGTCATGGCTTTTTCCTGGGAATTCCGGGGCAGAAAAATCATATTATGAACCACAGGGAATGAGTGGGAAGACTCAGCTTTGTGAAAATCTGGTGTTGTTGTCCATCTGAAGCTTAGCACACGACCACTGAGGCCCTGATACTGAACGCTCTCCATGTTTGTTGAAGTGGGAATTCATAGCTGGAAACACAAAACACACGCCTCTTTGAAAAACATGCCTGTTTCCACTGCTTCACCAGTTAAACGAAATAAATGACCCTCCACTTTTAACCTGACTGTTTTAGGGATATAAAATTTCCATGCTTTTTTTTTGTAAAAGAAAGAATTGATCCTTTGGTCTTATTTTAAGACTTTTACCATCTTGGATAAAACTAACAGTCAGTACTAGAAAAGATAAAGTATCACGTTAAAGTTACACTGTCAAGCACGTCGGTGGATAGTTCAGGTCCAGAAAGTAAAAATACTGACCAAGATTTTGTTTCAACCAACCAGTTCAGTTTAAAGAGTCACAGTCAAAGAGTATTCAAGTGGTTGGTTGAAACAAAATATTGGATTTTTACTTTTTGGACCTGAAATATCCACCTCTGGTCATGCATACATTTCATTAGTCAAGAAAATTCAGAAATAATGGTTCTAAACTGACGTTTAATGACTGACGTACAAAAAAAGATTTTATTTTTATTTATCGTATTTATTTGTTGGTTGTTTTGTATCTATATAAGCTAGTAGTCATTAAATTCCTGTTGAAGTTTAATTCCAAACTTTATAAGCAGGAATTCTACAGCAATTTCATACATATCGTTTTGGGCTCAGGGAAGGGCACTGTGGCCTCACACCCCCAGGGTCCGTGGGCTTGATTTCTGGCTCTGTGTCTCCATGGAGTTTGCATGTTTTCTCTGTCTTCACATATGTTTCCTCTAAGCACTCGGGTTTCTTCCCAAAGACATATGGGTAGCTAGATTGGTGTCTTCGAATGTCCTGCAGCGAGTGGGTGTCCTGCAATTCGCAGTGTTTCCTGCCTCATGTGTTGTACTTCCTGGGATAGGCTCCAGGCTCCCGAGAACCTGGCAATAGCCAGTTTCGATTTCTACCAATAATGCCTACGATGCCTTTGCGTAAAGTGTTAACATTTTCTAAACAATAAACACATTGCCCAACCTATGGGGTGGCGTCTGGCTCAGTAGGTGAGGCTGCTGTATTTCAAAGCAGAAGGTCACTGGGTCAAATCCTGGGGTCAGTAAAGTAATTTTGCTGATGGACCCTTGAACAAGGCCCTTAATCCCTAATTGCTCCAGGGGCTGTCTGAACCTGCTTTCACAACAAAAAAAAATGCTCATCCCCGTGGATAGAAGTATCTGCTGCAAGGAGGTGAAACAATGTTGTTTTTTAACCTTTAAATTACATCAAGAATCTACAAGCAAGACAGCGTAGTGCACATGGCTGGGGCACACCCAGGAAAAGATTGTTTGCTTTTTGTTTGTTTTCAGGGGCCATGTGCGGCTCAGTGCATTAGGACTCTGTGATCGGAAGGTCGCCGGTTTGAACCCCAGGGCCCACAGGCTGATACTGCTGTAGAGCCTCTGAGCAAGACCCTTAACCTCCAGTGTCACTGCATGGAGACCCTGCACTGTGACCCCCAGCTTGCTGACACCTGTCTCATGGAGAGCAAGGTGCCTATGTGGCATCACAATTTCCCCAAGATGAATGAAGTATCTCAGTTAAGTTTTAATTCATTTATTTCTAGTCAATATCACATGAACGATATTTTCCTTAAGATATCACTCTGATTCAATGTCCTGAAATAATAATGGCATACTTCTGACACAAAATTGAAGCAGTTTTACCATATGAGTTTAACATTCTCTTTGGATTACAAATTCTGATTTGTCAGTATAAGATATCCAAAAACCCAAAAACTGCGTACGACTGAAAAACTTCACAATAATCTGCATGTTGAAACCTGAGCATTATCAAATGATAAGTTTTTTTCTGTGCATAATTTTATCCAGACATACACACATATTAAAAACTAAGAGAACAGCAAGAGAATTTTTATGATGACAAACAAATACGTATTTAAATACATTTAAAATAATAAAATAAAATAAAGAAGAAAAACCCTGTAACCTCTGTGCTAACTGACTTTGACATTAAATATCTTAATCACAGCCATAAATCTAGCCCTTGAGTGGGCTAAAATATTTAATCACTGTTTACCAAAGGGGCTGGTTGATTAGCCCAGAATGAGCACAAGGGACTGGGCAAATAGGGTGACAGACTGTGATATAATGTTTGTGCAAAACTGATTTATTGGCAAAATGTAATAAAAGCTCTAAATCTAAATATTTCACAAATGCAAAAACAAACAGACAGATAGCAGATGATACCAGAAAAAGGAAATATATATATATATATATTTTTTTACTTTTCACTGTAATCAATAATCAAAGAGAATACGATAACTTATGCCTATACTTGCATGAACTGTAGCATATAGTTTCTATTTTAAAAAAGCATCCAGACAGTGTGAAACTTTCAGGTTAACCAGCCTAAATAGAACAGGGGTGAAGGAGTTATTACTGGATACGCAGCAACAACAATGATTCACAAATAATACGTCTTGTGTAAGTGGTGCTGGCTTCATGGGATGGGGTACTTTAAGATTGCAAGAAACTGTATTTAGATAATGTAATATTAACCAAGCACCATTTTTATTATCTAATTATAATCCACTTAATATATCATGCCATAATTCAAGCTGAAACTAAATATAATCATGTAGTATAGCACACACATGTCAATGTATCATACGGTCTGAAACTGATACTGATTCATTCTTACCTTTTTATACGTTGTATTATATCCTGAGAATAGGCTCCATTCAGAACAACGGGAACAGCAAGTGTCTATGTAGTATAACTATCATGAGCGTAAGATACAGAGATGATACTTGGTTTCTTCTGCATGCATCATTCCACACCTTCTGTTGAGTGTTCACGTTTAGCAGTGACAGTTCAGAGAGTATGATTCATCAAGATTCAAAATGCTTCATTTGTCACATGCGGGTACAACAGGCAGTGAAATGCATCCTGAACCGCTCTTTTGACTGTACAGAACAGAATAGTACAAATAAGAAAATAAGAATAAGAATGATAATAAATAAGAACAATATTTTTAATAAAATGAATACAGATTATAAACAGATTTACAGATGTGCGAAGTTAAAGTGCAGTTTGCAGTGTGAGCACAGCAGTGTAAACAGCAGAAACCTGTGTGACGATGGAGCAGCATGAACAGGGCATGTAATAGTGATGGAGACAATAGGGAATATGACAAAGAGACACTGAGAGGGATTGGTTTGAATCCCTCCTCCCTTTCTTGTGTTGGTTCCGTCCCATATAAAGACACACAGTTATCAGTGGGGATTCGTAAATGGAGGCAGGGGTCTGTGAAGCTTGAGCAATATAGGGACACACCAGTTCCTTCATTAGGGGAACCAAAAAACAGCCGGGATAAAAATAAACTTCATCAACACACAAAACTCCCCGAAGAGACTTGACTGTGCGCAAGCTGTATCGTATCGTATCGCATTGTATCGTATCGTGTCGTATCGTATCGTATTGTATCGTATCATATCATATTAATTTTCCATACCCGTTTGTCCTATACAGGGTTGCCGGGGTACGGAGCCTATCCAGCAAGCTACAGGCACAAGGCAGGGAACAGGGTACACTCACATGCCGTTCACGTACACATTGCGGACATTTTGGCAACTCCATTTCACCTCATCATGTCATGTCATATCATATCATACCATACTTCTTTCATGACACATTACCACTCATAGGCTAGACACTGCTTTAGTCTTACCTTAACAGCATTTTAGCGTTGGGGAAGTCTTTATATGTTTATATGGCATGTCGAGGACTAATGTCTAATTGAAAGGTTTGTTCCATCTAGCTGGGCTTCGGCACAATTTATGGTAATTTAAAGCGTGAGAGATTCCAGCAACATGGTACCTCACACCCCCAGAATTGGTCAAGACACAGAGTTAGGCTATTTGGTGGCTGCAAATTGCCCCAAGTGTCCATTTGTGCTCTGTGGCAGGCACCTGCCTTGTGCCCAATGCCTACGATAGGCTCCATCGCCCCAAATCTAGGATCAGTGTCTAGGGTGTTGTTCCCTACCACGACACCAGTCTTTTTCTTATTTTTCTGTCATGTTCCATGCCTGTATTGGCATGTTTTCCCTGCACCAAGTGTACTCTGTGACTCGATGAGAAACCTCAGGGAATCGGATGGTATTATGGGATCAATATCAGAGCAGTGGGCAATCACATCCCCACTATTTATTTATACAATTTCATTTTCGGTTATTATTGGCATTACTATAAAGGCATATGATTGTCAGACGATCCGTAACTAAGCACTGTGTTATATTTATTTATTTAAAAAAAATACATAAAGCACCAAAGTCAAAATAAACCATGTCCTTTGCAAATCGGTCGCAAAAGTGTATTGTCAACCTGCAGTGCTTAAACAGCTGTAAGTAATCTCCTTAAGTTTACTTGTGCTTGAAGGCTATTTTGTAGGAGGAGTAACTATTTTATCCTTGAGAGCAATATAAAAAAAACAACATATTTTGCGCATTGTCACCTTGTTGGGCTGCTTTAATATAGATAATTACAACATGTTAATGTTTGAAAAAGCAGACTTGCTTCCTCGTGTTACCTTACAGATGCCCTCCTTTAGGTTTACTTGAGCTCGGGGGCCCATTACGCTCCTGAATAGGTTATGAGAATCCCTCCACCCTTGCCCAGGAGGAGGAGTAGAAGGTCTGGAGTATGAGAAGAATAATGTTCACGCTGAGAAGCTCTGATGTAGGGGAAAGTGGAGGGGAGCAGAAGGAAAGAGCCTGTAGGAGGAAACCTCAGGAGGAAAGACCCGCACTGTGTGACTGAATCCATAAGCACCCGTTTGTTTGTCTTTGACATCTGATGCACATTATGTTCTGTTCTGAGGTTATTTCTGTGAATCAACCAAGAACATATGTGGGGCTCGAAAGTCCCCCGTTTTGATCATAAAGCTGTGCATCCCCAACATGCAACAAGGCAAGCCTAAAATACCAGAATATAACCGTCCAAAGGTTTTACTTTTAATATTCTGGAAGTGGCTTCTCACCACAACCAGGCCAAATGACAGAAGCACCTTATGTGTGATATGTGAGACAGTCTTAACAAATTCCAACATTGTAACTCTTGCATATTCATTTACTTAAATATCTATACAAAAAAATAATTGTAATATAGTTTTTTGGTGCTGAATATACCTTTTGAACATTTCATTTAAAAAGAAACGCCACCATAGCACTTGACTCGTATTAATGTACTGTTAATCAGATGATTCAACATTTGTTTCGCATGTTATTTTAGAGGTATCACAGGGCTGAGGGCCCCGTTCACAGATGCTGAATGCATCCAGTAAAAACAAGCCAAGCACCTTAATTTTGTTATATTAAAATCCCAGGTGTGAATGATTTAT
Source organism: Petrocephalus microphthalmus (assembly GCA_026774405.1). Taxonomy (NCBI): domain Eukaryota; kingdom Metazoa; phylum Chordata; class Actinopteri; order Osteoglossiformes; family Mormyridae; genus Petrocephalus; species Petrocephalus microphthalmus. Next base: position 39,956,515 of record JAODKK010000001.1, on the reverse strand, counting down.
TTAATGGAAGTTGTCCCAAATAAGCATTTAATCATAATTAAAATGAGTAAGCCCTAAGCAAGGCACTGAACTCCAACAGGAATAGTACTGTTAGGAAAGTTTTTCTTTCAGCTTATGTGATTTCAGACACATATGCATTACCCCGGACAGGTTTATCTTCAGGATTTTTTTTTTTGTTTGATGTATACCAATAAAACTTGAGTAATGTATTACTTCAAGACTCTGAGACCCTTAACCACCTACTATTGTGTGTACTCATTAATCACCGGTCGTCTGATAACGCCGATAGTGTGCTCCACACTGGCCGGCAGCAAGCACAAACATGGACTTGCACTCAAATATTCATCATTCTCTAAAATCACTAACAGCAGGGTGGTATCAGTTTTGAAACTATCCTTGAAAAGGTGCAATTCAAAATGCTTTTCGGTGCAATTGCTTGTTAGGAAGATAAGAACACTTCTCTTGGTCCTATTCTCTCAAACAAATGGCACAAGAACACATTGAGAAATCTATATTTAAGATTAGGTCATTTCCAGAATGGCAGCATATACTTATTTGCTTTGAAATGTATGCTTTAAGAGTGAATGGAACATATATTACACGTTACAAGATACTAAATTAATGGTAAATAAATATGCCCTCCTTTTTTACATTTACCGCGCACGTCATACTTTAATCGTTAAGCTCTCAGTTTATGTTTGAATCATATTAAAGTTATTAATAAAAATTTAAAGTAAAAGAATTTAATAACATAGCTCAATATTCATAAGAAAAAGAAAGCAATAAGTGAACATGACTGAAAACTAAAAAAATGATTTTATTGGGCTTTTTTTTTTTGTTCAGTTTCAAACAGTAATGGATGCATGTGACAACCATTTCCTCATATGTTTACACCAGTATTTCTAAAAGAATAAAATGAAAAAATAAAAGAAATCAATTTAAAAAAAAAAAACACCACGGGAGCAGGGCAGTGGAAACATTTGCCCATTTGTTTTAGTTAATGGAGAGCAACCAACACGTCTGAAAAACAGTATTTACACTGGATATCAAGTATTTACATTAAGGCATTGTATTCAAATAACATTGTTTATTCTAACTTGTCCAATTACCTACGCTACATAATAAATAAGGACAATGGCAGCTTTACAGTGAAGGATACGTTGTTTTAAATGTCAAAGCTAAGAAAAGATGAAACCCCGAACCAATTTAACAGCTTATTATGACTACCCCAACAGAAAGCTTCTTAAAGCAAATTTCCAAAGTAGCCTGCATGAAACTCTTTTTACGCAAGAAGGCACTTAGGAGGAAATGTATTTTCAGAATGCATATCACAATTAACTGTTAATGTGGCATTCTACAATCATTTGGCTTCATAATGTCTAAAGTAATGCTTAAATAGCATGCATTTACACAGAGATCTGTACACATTTTTACACTTATCATTGTTACAATCCCTCCTGAACACGACTTACATACACTGTTGTACTATGCTGCTGAAGACCAGAAAAGACAATATTCCACGTGCAGTAAGATTAACATTTCTCCAGTGTGATAAGATTGTTTTCCAGTTTAATAGTGTGAAGAAGAGGCTGTCAAGCATACAGTATTTACAGAAGAATAGCCAGGTTGTTTAGAATGTAATGACTAAAGAACGCTGTTCATGTTTGCCACTACTAAAATTTAAATGTCAGATTAAATCTCCACAGTCATACACTTTACTACATTTTAAAAGTAAATTTAGTGTTATGAGACCAGCAATGACCTTTGGTTTTCAATGTGGGCTTCACAATGTCAGCAAACTGCAAGAATCTCTACACTCCTACTTAAAATAAAAAATGAACGGCATAACTGACAAAATGCCATTCCAGTCTAAACATCTAACCTTGATCTGAAGTAGCACTGGTCAAACATTTCACTACTAATTTCTATAATTAGGTCAAAATCTAATTACAGGTGTCCATGTAAAATAAATAGTTAACTCCCTTGACTGTTTGTTGTCTATACGCATAAAGGCTCAAACCACCACTTTCTCGCGAATATTAGGCAGGGTCCTCTATCCTAAAAATAAGTAGTGAAAAACAGGGCAGCAAATTTAGCGTGGCAAAAAGTGGTCTACTGTTTATTCTTATATGAATTTATTTTTCAGGTGAAAATCATTTTAAAATGGGAAAGTGAGTAGCTGGGGCTGTGAGGTATATACCTATAAGGAAAAATGAACACAGTATACATCTATATAGGACAGGGTCTGCCACTAAATTCTCGCACTGAAAACAGTAACAGGTTTAACAGTATTGTGACATATCCATATATCCATCTTGTAACCACTTATCCAGGAAAGCACAAAGGCCGGTTGTGCCTGGAAGCCTATTACAGGGAAGCACGGGGCACCTCGGACAGGCTGGACTGGATGGGCCAGTCCATCGCAGGACACACTCTCACAATCGCATACTAAGTGCAGCAGAGAAACTCCAGTATGCTGAAATCTATGTATTTGGACTGCAGAAAGGAAAGGCAGATCTTAGGGGAACCCTGTAGAATATGTAGAGAGCATGCAAACTCCATACAACAGAGCAGAGGCAGGATCTAAACCCACATCCCTGGAGGTGTAAAGCAACAGTACTACCCACTGAGCACCCGTCACCGCCCATATCGCGGAACGGGATGTGGCAGGAATCGGTTGACACAGCTGTTTGAAGACTACTCATCTGCAACTCCGAAAGAGATCAATTTCCCATTTCCAAAACAGAAACAAACCGCGTTATAAGAAACCAACATCGCAGTCAAGCGCCCCCCCCCCCCCACTAAAAATGTGATAACGACACAGAGGACTTGAGGCAGAGCGGCTCGTTGGGCGGAGCCTAGTTCTGGTGCCTCTTCATGTGGAGGGCCAGGTGGTCGGAACGTGAGAAGCTGCGGCTGCACACGGCGCACTGGAAGGGCTTCGCTCCGGTGTGTTTCCGGAAGTGGCGAGTTAGCTCATCGGAGCGGGCAAAGCGCCAGTCGCAACCGGCCCACGTGCACTTGTAGGGCTTCTCTCCTGAAACGGCAAAGCAGCCAAAACGTGAGTCCATCGCCACAATCCGTCAAACCGAACCCATCACTCTCTCCATCTTCCGACCGCATGCCCTGGCCAGGGTCGCAGGGTCAAACTAATCGAATAAATAAAAAGCTAGCAGGCAGTGTTTAATGGACTGCTTATGGACAGGGATGTCCATGCGTTGCAGGTCCAAATTAGGGAGGAATTAATTCTAAACTACTGAGTCACTGTATTAAAATGCTAGAACTGAAATAATACAGTACATATATGAATAAAAGAGTGAAGTGCAAGTTTCTTTGGACCAAAGAGCAAAGCAAATAAATAATGTAAGGGCCACGGTATTTCAGGTTTACCCATCTTAGACACCCACCATGACCCCAATGTTGGCTCAAAGGCCCCAAAAACAGTGTGGTCTCCAGGAAAGTTAGATTTCAAAAAGCGACCATTGTTACCGCACGTTCACGTTTTTTTTTTTTTTTTTATATTTCTGAAAAATGATTTGGCTTGATAATAGTTAATGCTTGAGCACACAAGCATTAACCGAGGTATTTATCTGAAATGCGAACCCTTGCTACAGGTGACCCCCTTTCCTCCACTGACCTAGTCATTTAAAAATAACAATAATAATAATAAATAATGTATCTATGGTTTCACAATAAACATTTGAAACTGGAGATTAAATACTGTGATTTAATGCCGCTAGCAGATTTTCAATAATATTTACCCGACTCGTGCCAATATTCCAGCAACATGGCACATGCTTACGCTAGGCATAATGGGGTTTAATGAGGATCAGGCAGGGAGTGCCTAAACAGTATTTGGCTTTCCCAAGGCAAAACCAAAACACCTTAAAGCCTGTTGAACATGAAGAGACAAAACTATGACTGCTTTCATGGAAGCCTGCCTAGATAAGTCACAACCACACAAAACCTGCTGTCTCCCTTGCACTGAGTCAGGTCAGGAGTAATCCCATCTTAAAATAGAATCCAAACCAAACAGCACTGATTGTCAAACTGGAAATACGCAACATACTGTAACTACCAGAAGATATTAAAGCAAATTTGCCAAGGGTATAAATCGCTTGGAAAGCATTGCTAAAGGACATGGCAACGAGTTTTTGTCGAAAATGGCTCACACGGTCGATTTAAAATCATGCGACTGCGAGTTGACACGAAACCACTGCTCATCCTGAATGGAGCTTTTATTTTTAAGTCTATAATTGTGAACAGCGTTATCCAAGAGCACATTTCAGAAGGTCTTTAAACCTTTCACAGTACGATATGAGCTTTCAGTACGTTACACATATTCATATAGCTTCAGCAAAGTGAATTCAGTTAGGTAGTGACAAACTAATTGTTTGACATCACAAGCACATAAATACAGGTATTCTAAATGGAGACTATTAACAGTGACGTGCATTAACTTGTTTGGACTATAAATGGAAGACAAACTGCCCAAAGCACTTTCCACTGCAGAAGACAGACACAGCTCTCTTTATCAGAGGTGATTATCAAGCCATTGTGAAGACCTTTTCAGATTGGCATAAGCCACCTCTCCAAATATTTCAGATAATAGCTGTTGATAGAGCAGCTACAGAATCTCCCAGCATGCATGGGTAAGTTATGGGACTGCACAGGGCCATTGGTGAGAAACTCTACAGACGGAGACATCGAGAAGGTCTCTCAGCTGCCATACGTCTTGACGACATTCTTATGGCTTCTTTAACGCAACAGGAGTTTTTATCCGTTTTAGAACAATGTGTAACATTTCTAAACTGCTCTGTGTGATATTGTGCACCTCCCACAGTAAAATTCTATGGAATTTATAGGGACTGTGTCACTAACAATTTCCATTGCCATTTTACAGCTATAATTACTGGCTAACAATACACTTAATCCTTAGATGACTCAAAAAATAAATAAATGCTACCCTTTACATACATACCACTGGAATTTTAATCAGCTGTATATTGTCTTTTAAAAAAAAAAATCAACCTTATGAAATACAGAATAACATTTTATAAAAAAATGCAGTTTATACAAATATATTAATATGTTTATGTGCCCAGATTTAGAATACTTTGAAAAGGTTCATGGAATCTCGTCATTCGTGCTTAAACAACTCTTCGTGTTTTTTTTCCCCCTTTATTGTTTTGTCTTTTTTAAAAAACAAAAACTATTTCTTGGAGAAAGAAACAGAATACTAGCTTATAAAACCTCATAGCCCAAGAACTGACAAAGATCTCATCTAGGGATCACAATGTCACCCATTAAGCTGTGTGCCTCGGCTTCCTTTGTGCGTATTTGCAATTACAGCACTGCGATGCGCACGCAAACGCCAAGTCTCCATATCAAGTATCGTGCACAATCCTAATCCCAACAACAATAATGCCTACAGAGCTCTGAGATGAAGCAGATCACCTTAAACTAACCACTCTTCCCTCCAGATAAAACACTGGGC
>JAODKK010000001.1:39940249-39950918 GCA_026774405.1 Petrocephalus microphthalmus | reverse complement strand
GGCAATGTTATGTGCTAGGAGAGCAGTAACTGGGGAATACACAGCTTACTATATATTTTAATAGCATCATGCATTAGAGAATGTGTTTTTTTTTTATGAAAAGGCAAACCACTAAGGAAAAAAACTTTTATATATAGTGACAGATATATTTGAGATAAAATAAACAAAAATCTCTGCAAATGACCTTAAGAAAGAGGGAAAATGTTTGATGAATGGTTTCAGAAGGGGGCAGTATCACTAATACGCAATTTATTTGCACTCTTATATTGATTAACTATATTAAGGGTTTAAGTAGTGAGCCTGTGCCAAAAGTCAACTTCTGCCTAGAATCAAAACATAGATGAACATAAATCAGTGTCCGGCGTGTGTAATTAAATTTACAAAAGGCGGAGAGAAAAAGAAACAAGAAAAAGAAAAAAATTAATAAAAAATAAAAAAAACTTACCTGTGTGAGTCCTTAAATGGGCTTTCAGATGAGAGGACTTGGTGTAAACCTTCTTGCATCCTAGTGTAAAAGACAGTAAAATGCCATTAGGCTTACTTCATTTAAGCAATGTAAATCACAGTCGCAAATAAGAGACCAATGCAATTCCATGCTAATAAATTACACGCTACATGCCAGTATTGCATTTTTATATATATAAAACGCATCACTGCAGTGACTTGTTTATAGGTAGAGATTTAAATAAGTGTTCTGTCTGATCATAATGATTCATTGGGATTCAGTAGCGGTTTGAAGTCCATTTCCTGTCATTTGTTTCGAGTTGGTAAAAAGCCTCAGCCCCATATAAATAATTCAGCGTCAGGTTGTCTTGGGAGATGGGTTAACAGCACTTCCTTCACAGTACAAACTGATCAAGATACTTTCGTGACCACGACCGGCACACAAGTGGACGAGAAAATAATGTGAAAGGCATCGGTGCCTTACCTGGAAAGTCACAGTGGTGTATTCGCCTTTTCTCCAGGTCCGGGTTCGTCCGACGGTTGTACTTGACGGGTAGGGATTGCGCGGGTACCGCCAGGGTCGTTGAAACGCCCGGGCTGTTGACCGCCAGCTTCGAGGCGATGCTGGCGGCGTATGAGGGAGGTGGCGAGAGGGTAAGCGTGAGTTCCTTTTGTCTGTCTGGGCTGCCGGGCTCCGAGTTGGGAGGAGAGGGTGGGAAGTAGGCAGGTTTCTGCGGGTGGTGCTGCTGGTGCTGGAGGAAGGGTGCGGGCAGTGGGTATGCCCCACCGCGGACGCCGCAGAAGCGTTTCACGGCATTCTGCTCATCGGGCAAGTGCAGGTCGCTCATGCTGGAAACCGGAGAGTCCATGGGGTTACCGCTGTGAGCATTCGCACACACGTGGCTCCCAGGAACGGCGACGTCCATCTCGGAATTCAGGAGCTGGAACAGCGGCCCGTCCTGGTTGATGTCGAGGGACGGCATCTCCTGCTTGACAAAGACGCTGTCGAAGTCCCCCGCGGTCGGAGGACTGAAGATACTGGTGAACTCGGGAAGGGCGGATGTGGGGTTGCCGTGGGAGCAGCTGGGCCGCATGAAGGATGGCATGGGCTCGGCCTTCACCGTGGTCCTCATGGGCCTACATAAACCTGTCCGCAGGTACGTGATGTCAGGGAGGAAGACGTTCATGTTGATGCTGTAGGGGGAGCCTGACTCTTCAGTGAAGAATTGGTCCATCATTGAAGTACTTTCTCTGAGTGACTTCTTATCTTCTGGCATAACATGGGGATGAGCTGTCAGATATCTGTCCATCTCCAGATTTGCCTGGAAAGGAAATAGAATCATAATATAAAACCAGGTAATTTATTTATATATATATATATATATGTATATAGTATATGGAATGATGCAATTCCATGATTTTCATATAGGGTAATACTTAAAAAGAAGTATTTAAGCAAGCAAGCCAAAACACCAAATCCATATAAACACTGTTTGCAGGATGAGACGTTTCAAAGATCGCATCTCCAATAAAACACAGAAAGATTCGTGTGCGAGCTAATGTAAGCCATTTCGCGGTAACATGCGTTAAATGAGGCATCTTAAAACGTTGGGGTTAATCGCATCTGGACTAATGAATATTGCATCCTTAAAGATATGCAGAAACGACACACTGGCGTACTGCAATATTTACAAAGCCTGTCATTACCCAGGGGCGTTTAACTGTAACAACATGGGCCTACTCATTTGTTATGACTCCTATTCATAAAGTCGGTCTAAAAATTGCTCTGCAAACTATCCATCAGTCGCACTTCTGTTTTTTTTTTTTTTTTCTTCCCCCAGCCACTTCTCAGCATGCGGCGATAAGGCGACCGGCTGGCCGCGCACCTCCAAACAAGCCCGGGCGCATTTCAACGCGGTGGTGGGGAGCGGGGCTGGGGGACAAAAGGATCAACTAGCAGTTAATTGTAATTTAGGCGATTTATTTCCCTATTGCGGATAAATGTCATTTGCCGCGGAATAAATGCGGGCAGCCTGACAAGCTATGCGAGTGTAACACTAGACTTGACATGCTGATCCCCAAACAGACATATCAGCCTGCAGAAATGCATGTAGGTGGAAGACGCCCTGATACGTTACTAGTCATCCGTAAAACATTTATGAAGTACTCTTCAATTGGCGTTACATTCCCCCGTCTGTTACAGAAAAAACAGCGCTCTGCATCGGAAATCTGACATCAGATTCTTGTGACCAACGAAAGATGCACAGAAGCGGTGTTTTTCTTTCCTCCAAAGGTTTATTATTAAGAATATCACTGCCCCCCGCCCATGCGGACGCGCAACTGTAGCAGACAGATATTAAAAAATATGACTAAGGAGCCGCCAGCACGCGTGGAAAAACGGGGATCTGAGCAGCATAAGGCGAAACGGAAAAGAAAAAAACGTAAAATAAAAACATTTGCACCCATGCGAGTGCGCTATTGGAAGTTCTCTCTGCGAGCTATGGAAATCCACTTCTGAATTTAGATCTTCCAGCTGTTGGCTTGCACACGTATCTCTTTCACAAGTTTTCTGATTAAGGGCCGGCGTTGCTGGGAGGTTTCGCCCCAGCCCACGGCTCCTAATGTGCGGGCCAGCCGAGTCAGTTGTTGACGGAATGGCAGTCAAGTGACCGGCGGCCAGTCGGCGCTCGCCAGGCGAGGAGTTGCCAGCAGCCGCCTATCCCTGGCAGCACTTCGCGGGGAAATCATACGCTTTACATGTGTCAATGCCGAGGGTTTCTCCGAGCCCGAGCGTCAACATGGACACAACCCACGCCGCGTTTTACATTTGCATTTTATTTTCGCAAATACACTACACACATGCATCACACCTCCAAATGAGGCGCAGATGCTTTTCCCAGATAATTGCGCTTTACCTTCCTATTTTTAAAACTTGCATTTCCCCCGCACGTTTTTTTTTTGTTTTACCTCCCACCTTATTTTTTCTAAATATCAGAATACAGTTTACCTGCACGTAGTCGCTGGATAATGCAATCCCGCTCATTCGGCTATTTGTATCCACAGCAAACAACGTCGAGTCTTCCCCCTGGAAACCGTCAGACGGCGCAGGTTTCACTTGTGTGTAAAACGCCTCTTCTTGCCCCGGAGACAAGGCAGCAGTCATCGGCAGAACAGAAGTGGCCATACAAAAAATAATAATAACAAACGGGCTTATATAAGAATTGCCCCTGACATAAAGGACTTATATTTCAGAAGCGTGTTTCGTAATATGCCGCGTCTACAGAGGAGCAAGAAACCAAGCAGCTCGCAGACAGTTCATAGGAGATCGGACGCTTTCCCTTGAGCAGCGCTGAGCTTTACTTGTCAAATTACGTATCAGTTAGTTTTCTATGCTTGCAGAAGGGGCGGGGCCGCGCATTCTTTCAATAGCGGCGATGCGCCTTTCACTGCGAGCCTTTGGCCGCGCGCATTCCCCACCGACTTCAAAACAATGTTCGCGGCGCGCGGCGGCGGCCGCGCGTCACCATCGTGCGCTTCCGTGAGCCGCGAGCCTCGGCACGAACGCACCCGAAAAACAAGTTCCGCGCGGCCGCGTCGCCGTTTGTCACGCGAGCGGCACCATTGCAGATTAAAGCGGCGATTTATTTGCAATTTCGGAACACGCCCAGATGTTGAATACGGTTTCCCTACGTACGTCCGAATACTGACAATTACTCCCGCGATGCTTTGGGAGAAATTTGGCAAATAAAAATAATAATGAAAATCCTCGTTAAAATGTACTCCAGCGTAATGAGCCTCATTTGCTTCTTAAACTCAAGTTAATAACATTACAGGTGTTTATATAACCTTGGTCAAGTGAAAACCCAAATGCTTACCGTAAAGGGCAATTCCCACATTTAGATGTGCAATCTAAAGCAGTCTTAGACGTTAGACCACAGTACCCAAACAAGTATGCTATTTAAAAACTATTTTAATGAAAGGCAATGTCATTTATGAACTATTTTAATAAAAGGTGATGCACAATGTGACACAGCAGTATGACAGCTCTTGGGTTTTGAAAAAGTATAATTTCATATAGCATGTGAATGGCTTTAAAAGAAATAGCAGGTTTGACAAGTTAAGTTGATCAAGAAAATGCTAGTCCATGAACCACAAACCAAAATAATGCTCACAAGTGTGCAATAATGTGCAAAACACAGCAAGAAATGAAATTAGAACAAGATAATTAAAAGAGAAAAGTCCTCCCAAAATGTATTTTGGCAAATTAGAAAAATTATCTGCTCCCTTAGAATGAAGTTAGTCTGTCATTTAGACTGGTGCTTCAGTTTTCTATACCATTCAGGAGGTTCATTCTTTGTCTGAAAGGAGGAAAAAAAAACGTGTGAAAGTGACACATTTAAGTAATAGAGCAAACAATTTCAAGTACTAAATTGCATAGTGTCATATGCAAACATTAAGTTAAATTCAAATAACAGCATGGTAATTATTCAGTATAACCAAAAGACTGTTTCGTAAATCAACCAAATTTCATATTAAAAAGTAAAACATATCCGGGTTTCTAATCAGTTAAGATAATTATCTAGATGCCTACTCAGGTAAGACCATTAATTCTTCAGCTTTAACATGCAAACGAGGAAACACAGTATAATGATGAATACTATTTTAAGACCTGGCTATAAAATATTTTTCATTTTTACTCTAATAACCCAACGACTCTGGAAAATGTTTTGATAAGCATATGTCTATATATACTGGTTTGTACTACACAAGTCAACCAAACACAGCAAGTGTGTGTTAAAACGTTTTGCCCAGGGCTTGTTTAGGGTATCTGGATAGTAGATTTTCAATGCTCACTACTGTTGATGTGATGACAGCCTAAACACTGAAATCCTAGTCCACAACATTAACGAAAACAAACAATATATAAAGGTAAAATGTTTACTCACAAACACTGTTGGTTTTGGCTTGGACTCATCATAAACCTCATCCTCTGCACTTTTCATCGGTACTTTAGACTTACAAACTGAAGATCCAGGTGTGGCGTTAAGCTGAGGTGGCAAGATATTACTAGACTGCCTTGAACACATGCTGATAAGAACCTGCTTCATGACAGACAATTCCTGGAAAGTGGAGATGACATAATATGAAATCAGTTGGAGAGGTACAGCCCGGAAAAGATTACCTTTGAAAACATATTACTGTAACCACGCGAAGACCACAAACTAATCCACTACAAACACTATTATGGTTGCTATTCCTAAGGTTGACTTTTGTTAAAAGAATAATTGCTTTTGCAGATGGGCCATAAGACAACATCTACATGTGGCAGTAAAGACATTAAATTTAATGCAATGTGGATTGCATTCAATGAATTATTGAACCGGGACTTGCCAGTAGACATCTCACATAAGGCATATGTGGGTCTCCTTAATTCATTTCTTTTAGCAAAGCATGGCCCTATGTTCAGTCCAAGCTATTACGGAGTCCCACAATCTTGTTAGTGGTGTGGCCACAAACTTCATACTTTTAAGTCGTACCGACCAGCAGTCACCATTTCATCTCTGAACATGTCATCTCTCAAAAGCCACTTGAAAACCTGGTACTAGTGCCTAACAAGGGTATCAAAGTCCATCCTATTGGTGTTTCCATTTTACGAAATTACAAAATACATATTTAAAATATAATGAATCCCTATGTGACTATAGTAGGTTTCAGGGACCTAGTATTTACCCAGTTTAAAATTTTTCCTTTTATTGAGTAAACTGAAAAGTAAAAAAAATAAAAATAAAAAATACTACTGATTAAAAGGTGGTTGAATCATTCAAGTGCTGAAAACATTACTTAAATTTAAAAAGAATGCAAAAAGATGTTCAATCTCTCTGTATGATATTTAAGAGTAGAAATCCTCATCTTCAGACTCTGATGGAGAGACATTTTCAAAATAAGAGGAGACAATGCTGACTGGGCGTGGACCTGAAATATAGTAATGTCACTACAAAGCTCATAGTGATGCAAGAGAAACAAACGCTTTGTAAAACAAGCGGCAGAACTGGACTGATCACTTCACAATGCAGCAAGGGCACCAAGTAGAAAAAATATATATATTATAGATATAGAACGGTAACATATTTATAACCAGCACAGACCTACCTTGAAAAATAAAGACTGTTAAAAATATCCGTAAAATATTGTTGACATATGTAATATTATACGAATAAATGGCTACAATAAATAACATCGCATGCCACATAAGAATTTCAAGAAAAGGCCATCTGTGAACTGACAGATAATCAAATGCATTCTGTACTTAATGTCCATTATAATAATTGCCTTGTACGTGTAATCATTTTCTCTATCAATTCTGTGCCTCTTCTAGGTCGAGACCAGTCTCCGAGTCATTTAATATTTCTATTTATCGCTCTCTGACCATATGCGCTGGCATGTAAAAAAGCTCACTGCAGCTGTCTGTGTGGATTGCATACTTTATGCCAACATGCCACTGGAAGTTGTAAAGTCGGCAAAAATTATGCCAGGGGGAAAATAGATATACTATAAATGCATTATCAGCTACACTTTCATTCATACGAAGTTTTTCACAGCGATATTTTGTTGTTATAGTTCACCAGTGGAAAGATGTTTCAAATTCGGATAGGAAATAAAATAAATAAATACATAAATAAAATTTCTGAATTACATGAATAAATCTGAATAAAATTGTCTATAAAAATCATTAAAAATTCATAACATATGCAATTCCACACTACTGAACAGACTGAACAGAATGTTTATCAAAATAACTGTTAGTCAACTCATATATGCATGCGGGATGTCAGATGACAACTCTACTTGCACGGCAATCCCATTAAATTCCGGCCTGTATAAGTACAAGGCATGCAAACGCAAGCGGATGTTTAAGCCACCTGAAATAAAAACTTTCACATTTTATGTTACAAACACGCATTGATAACATTCTATGAACGAGTATTCCATGAAATGTAACTTGTTCAAACAAGAAGCTGCTGCTATGGGCTTGTGTGTTTATATAGCAGGTGAGATGTGATGGTGCGACAAGGCTAACAGAAGACAAGCACCCGCCGCCACACTTGCTATCTGGGGAAACCACCCTTTAAACAAACCAGACCATATTTTGTGGGGAAAACAAGATTAAGGACATGTGACTATAAGGTGTAATTACACCACAGACTATAAATATGTGCATTTTCAGTCCCACATAACTCTTTCATCCTTTTTGTATAAAAAGAACCAGAGAACTGAAAGTAATTCAGTGTCAAAAAAATTAAAAAGAAAAAAAAAATTATGATTTTCCCTGAATTTTCCTAATTCAAATTTGTTAGAATTTTTTATATGGGCAAATTCATTTGACTTCTGAGATTCTAGAATATAAGAACAGAATTCATAGAATATATAGTTCATTTGTGAAACTTGATTATAGATACAATTGTTGTTTTATTTTCCAACTACTATGCAATTACATTTATAATAATCATATATAATAATGATGATGATAATAATCTAATTTACATGCGAAAGTCATCATCGTATTTTCTGATTGCTACAAACATGTTACTTTTCCCCAGGGAGCAGGTGTATAAGTAGATATGACAACTGCAAAGAGATCCCACGGGGCAAGTCACCTGCTCACCTTTACTGCGTACCACACCAACCATTGCTCTGATCATACTCATGATATGCTGCTTTATTAAAAAGTCGGAGAAGAATTCGAAACACATTTAAGGTTACCCTATTAAACCTGATTTTTCATGTGATGATATTGTGTGTTGATGATCCCCATGTTAGCTATTCTCCTGCATACTACACACACCTTAAAAATAAACGTTAAAGTTATTAAATGGAAATGCACTGGTTACTATAGATGAATACAATATGTAAATGAAAAGGCCAAAAGGATTAGATCAATAGAGGAATTAGCGCTGTAATTTAACAGAAACTGCACAAATCATACACTGCTGCCATCTATCGCTCTACAGGCACACTGCAATACGATTTTCTCAGTCAATTGTCTCATACATGTGTCATACCTACCAAGCTTGGGAATCATACAACGAACGATTATTTTCTTTCATTTCCTTCAGAAGTGATACCTTACACTTCAAAAGTGACACATGAGATTTTTGGCCTTCACTGTGAAAATCTAAGAAATATGTCAACGTCAGTGTGGCATCTTAAGAATTCCCTGATGCCTAATGACTGACACTTCAAAAGTCTAATCTGAGAAAAAGATTACTCATGCCATTTTCATTCATAAGAACAAAAAATATTTATTACTAAACTGCAATGTCCTGGAACATTTCTAGCAGGAAAAATACTAGGATCTGAATTACCTCTCTGTGATTCAGAAGCCTTTCGAGATCTGCAGCCATGTTGTTTTTTACTTGCAGCAGAGCAGTCTTCTCCTTTTTCAGAATTCTGGGAATAAAAATTACAGCAGAATTCTGCTTACAGGAAAGGGATGCTTTGTCATACACAGGGAAACCCAACAACAACAACAACCCAACAGACATCACTCTCAAAATACAACACAAACAGCATTGCTAATACTAAGCTCATTTTAAACTCAATTAAAGCCAGGCATAATCAGACTTCCTTACTTCATTAACGCAGACGGCGCAAATGCATTTATTGATTAATTGTTATTGGTTCGTTAGCTGAGACTGAACGTTGTTAGCCAATTAGTCACTTTCTAACAGGTTAATTATGAGAGAGAGCTTTTACCAGATACAAGATACAAAGTTTGTTTTGCTGGATTTTGTGTGTTGCAAGTTCTTCATGCGGTAATGATTTGTGGTAATCCAAATGAAATGGTTGCCAGAAAGAGATACACTGGGCTAACAAAATAACAGGAACATGCCCATACCTGACAGTTTCCTCCAACTCTGAGATATGTGCTTTCTGTGCACTGATCTGGACATCTCTCTGACGAATCGTATCAATTAGGTAGCTTTGAGGTTGCTGAGCTTTCTGGAGGAGCTGATTGGCTGCTTCAACCTAAAAAACAGAAACGGTTATTTTCCATCCTTCCATCAGCTTATGCTGGTCAGGGCTGCAGGGGAGTCTGAGGCTGCTATCCCATGCAGCACAAAGTACACCCTGTCCATTGCAGGGTACACACACGCAAACAACAAGCAGGTGGGGAAACCAGTTAGCTGAACTACATGTGTTTGGAGTGCAGGAGGCAGGCTGTGTGGGGTTTGAATGTTCCTCTGTGTCATACAAGTTTCACTCTTGGACTCCAGTTTTCACTTGTCCAAAGTCACGCAATTGTGACTGATGTCTCCAAAATGCTTATGACGTTTGTGTAAGTAATAAAGGACTGGATTCTGCTCTATGGTGTACCCCGGTCTTGGGCCCTGTGCTAACTGGGATAGACTCCAGAACCCCGCCCATGACCCAGACCTGGATAAGCAGTCAAAAGTTGGATGGATTGATTTTGCTAATAAAACCCATAACTTGTCAGATGAAGAGCGAAATCTAAACATGACCTATGAACTTACAAATCATTTGTCTTGGCCATGAGATGTGTGTCGCTTTTAAAAATGTAATCTGCAGGCATTCAGCCTAAACACACAGTCACCTTTGCATACAAAACCGAAAGAAAAAATAAAAAACATGAGATGTCAACTTCAGTTCCTTGTGTTAACTCAAACTGCATGGCTATGGGTAGAGGTCAGCCAGAATCGTGAAAAGAAAACAACGCTTTTCTGATGCATGGCAGAGAGACGCACAATCAATCATATGGCAGAGCTGAATGAGCTATTTACTCTTGGTGTGAACTGCTCTTGGGATCACTGGCAGTGTGTGGACTTCCCATGTGTTGTGAAGGCTTCTCTTTCATATACATGTGGTGGCACGAGAACAACATCAAGTATAAAAGAAGAAACTACTACATACAAGCAAAATGTTAAGGCCATCTTTAAAAAATCATTAAGTATGGCAATCAAATGCTGCATTCACTTAAATGTCAAAGAAGTAATATTATTGAAGATGAATTATCAGACCGTTTTCATTAATATATAATAATACAGAGGGAGATTCACCCTAGTTAATAACTTTTAGAAATTCTTTTCTATGGACAGTATATTTTCCCAGCCCTGACAATTAGATCTCTGACGCCAGACATTATGACTTTCTCCTTGGATTTTAAAGTCGGCACTTCTCAAGAGCTCCAACATGTTATGACTATGTT
>JAODKK010000001.1:39885605-39898269 GCA_026774405.1 Petrocephalus microphthalmus | reverse complement strand
AGTCAGGACCCGTCCCCCCACCCAAAGGCGAAGGGAGGCTACCCTCTCATCTACCGGGGTAAACCCCAATGTACAGGCGCCCAGCCAGGGGGCAATAAGTATGTCCACTCCTGCTCGGCACCTCTCCCACTCCATAGTGGAAGAGGGTCCAACCCCCCTCAATGAGACCAGAGCTCCAGAGCCCAAGCCATGCGTCGAGGTGAGCCTGACTATATCTAGTCGGAACCTCACAACCTCGCACACCAGCTCAGGTTCCTTCCTCACCAGAGAGGTGACATTCCATGTCCCCAGAGCTAGCATCTGCAGCCGAGGATCGGACCGCCAAGGTCCCCCGCCTTCAGCCACCGCCCAGCTCACACTGCACCCAACCCCCTTGGCCCCTCCTGCAGGTGGCGAGCCCATTGGAGGGGGGAATGCTGTTTTATTATTGCTTTTATTATTTTTGCCAACACCATTTTAGATCACTTGCTATGTAATCTTTAACTGAACACATCGGTGTGCATCTGGCTTATAATTCCATGATTCATGCCGTCTCTGGCTGCAGTGTTATTCACGCTGACATTCAACTGGTACTGTATAAGAGGTCCCAGTGCCATTAGGAGGACTGAGGCAGCAATCACTTACTGGCCACCAGTAAGCAGCTTTCGGTCACCCATTAGTAGATCGTAGCCTGTTCCCTCCTCTCTCTGGGTATAATGATGCTAATTTATTCAGCCACTAGGGGCTCCAGTTTATAAGTGGTGAATGGCACTACCCAGATACCACCCATGCTGTAGGATTGTAGCACTATTGAAAAGTAATCTGACTGAGTGAGGCTCTCTTAAGGCCCTGGGCTTTACATAATCTCCAAAAGATGCAGAATTCTTTAAACGCAAAATGTTGAATATGACACATCCACCCACCCTGCACAAACACACAGGTATATATTTTAAGCAGTATTAGGTTAATGTATTTCTTTCTTGCTCCTCCAGTAAAGTAGCTAAAAAAAAGAATAAAGTACGGCAGAAATTGTCTCGACTTTTAATTAAACTTGCATCTATCATATATAAAGATTGCTAGTGTTTTAATTTATTAATTTCAGATAAGACAAATCGCAAGATAAACCTAACATTTTAAAAGGGAGTCAGCTCTACATATATCTTTTGTAGTGAGATCCTCGCACTTCCTTTATTTCTTAAATAGGATCAGAAGTGCTGACTTTGGTGCAAGATGACAGGACAGTATCAAGAAATCGGTGGGATATGCGAGGTTTAGTAACATCAATTTTCTGGATGATTTAACTACGTGCCCCTCTGGTAAAGGAGAAAAAAAATTCAATACTCTGATTTGCCTCCTCTGACAGTCGCAAAGCTTCTGCAACAATGTTTCCAAGGCTACCAGCCCATGATGAGTGGTCACATCTGTAAACCCATCCCCATTGGTTTGATTTATATGACTGTGATCCAATAAAAATGGCAATTAAATCAACCCAACCACTTTACAGGCAGAGAACAGGCTGATTGAGTTGTTTAAGGCATGGCCGGTGTTCAGAGTGATTATGCTGAGAGACGGAAAAGAGGGTCCAATCCCTTACTCAACAAGGACGCCATACATCTTTGGCTGTTTTCTCATTCCACCGTGAAATCTGTCCAAAATAACTACAAACTCAGTGCTTCCCTTCCTTCGGTGAAGGTTAAATGTCGACTGAAGGACTTTTCTTGTCAGGAAATGATGAATACCATATATATAGACAGAAGAGCATCAGGACCAGGACAGACTGGAAAACTCACTGATCTATGAATAACCTGAGGAAGAAGACATGGAGATTAGCACAGGGCTTTCAGGAATGATCCATCAAATTCAACGCCCACATTTGCCCAAATGAATCATCTCAGATTTTTCTGCTTTGTAACCCGAGAAAAGGTACCCATAGAAAATCCTGATCTGAAA
This sequence comes from Petrocephalus microphthalmus, assembly GCA_026774405.1. Classification (NCBI taxonomy): domain Eukaryota; kingdom Metazoa; phylum Chordata; class Actinopteri; order Osteoglossiformes; family Mormyridae; genus Petrocephalus; species Petrocephalus microphthalmus. The sequence goes on along the minus strand of JAODKK010000001.1, from coordinate 39,896,340 downwards.
CTGTAAAGTAGTTCTCTGCTTGTAGCTAAAACTCATTTAAGTTCCTTTCCCTTTTGAGCCCGTAGGTCCAAGCCAATCATGAGTTATTAGTATGCAAACAAGTGTAATTGAATACATGAAAAAGATAAAAGAACACCAGGTAAAAAGATACATTGGTCCTTTGAAATGAAGGAAAATCAGTCAGTGTACTTTTTTGCGTTAATATTATTTCATAGTAAGCACAAAACAGCATAAAGATAAATAAAAGTCCCAACATTAGAATTTATTGCTAAATCAATGTTGCTTTAATAGCCAATATTTTGTACTTTCTGATTAAATTTAATTTCCTTGAAAGTGGGGCTAGCTCGAAGATAAGATGGGATTGGAACTCCAGTAGGATCTTGGTGCCCAATTTACAAAAATGTATTCAAAGTATATTCTTTAATTATATGTTTTTGCCTTGTGCAAAAATCAGTGTCTCTAAACCGAAAAATTCATGTAATTTCTCTATAAAATAAAAGATGCCTACCCTAAAAATTAATCTACGTTTCTCATCAGATATGTCAACAGTGAGTAACAGATAATCCTACTATTGCAACTTTTACTCAGAATGAAAAATGCTTAATATAATAAAAAAAAAAAACATTTAAATACATTAAAAAATAATACACCATATGGACATATGTGTCTGTAGGAATGTTTTGCCCATCCATCCAGTAGAGCATTTGTGGGGTCAGGCACTGACGTTGGACGTGAAGGCCTGGCTCGTAACCTCCGTTCTAGCTCATCCCAAAGGTGTTTGATGGGGTTGACGTCAGGACTCTGTGCGGGCCAGTCAAGTTCTTCCACACCAAACTCACCCAACCATGTCTTTATGGACCTTGCTTTGAAAAGGTGAAAGGTGATTAATTAATTGTCATTGTTGACGCACCACAGCACGCAACAACGAAATGTGTCCTCTGTATTTAACCCATGTGACATTGTGACACAGCAGGGGGCAGCTAGATGAGCGCCCGGGGAGCAGTGCTTGGGGACGGTACCTTGCTCAGGGTACCTCAGTGGTATTTGCGGGTCAGGGACTCGAACCGGTAATCTTTCAACTACACAGTTGTGTCCCTAACCACTACACCACCTGCCTGCCCCACTGGACACTGCACTGGGGCACAGTCCCCAAGCTATTCCTACAAAGCTGGAAGTATAGAATTGTCCAAAATGTCTTGTATGCTGAAGCATTACGAGTTCCCTTCACTGGAAATAAGTGGGCTTGCCAACCCTCTGACAAACAAACCCATAGCATTATCCCTACTTCACCAAACTTTACAGCTGACACAATGCAGTCAGGCAGGTAACGTTCTTGTGGCTAGGTGCAAGAGTTTATTCACCCAATACTTTTGTCAATGTAGTGTACATTCATCCAGGAAAGCTAAAATTATTATGTATGTTACAAACTTAAAAAACGGCTAATGATTAATTAAAATATAATATATGATAAACTGCAGCTCATCAGTCTTCAGTTCTACGAAAATTTGATTTATTTGCTTATTTTAGAAGTTTTAAAAGAGGCACTGAAAATATGTCCCAACATAACATATCTCAGGACGTGAAATGAAATTAATGCTAAAATTCAAGTTTTTTCTTCCCCCCGTGGCCTCTAATGATATGTTTTGGCTATATCATTATCTATTGTGACTCACTGTAATATCTTGTATTTAAATATCTCAATATGAAAGTATTTTACAGGCCAAAATACATGCCACTTAAGATATCCCATGGTTAAGATTAAGCTGTATATGGGTAGTTCTGATTGAAGTGGGTTGCTGATGTAACAAAGTGTAAGCAAGTGTTTCTGAAGCAGTAACTGGTGGTTCCACTGAATCAAGGAAAATGAAAGAATTTGAACATGCCGCACAGATAAAATGCTATGAATTCAGTAAGGAGAATTTAAACAGAATGGAAAGAGAATGCAAGTTATCAGTAAGTCATTTTAAAGCAGTTGGAGCCATCCAAGTCAAATTAAAATTCATTAGTAATATGCACTTTGCTAATCCACACAATTCCTATGGTTAAATAAATCCAAGCCCTAGTTTTAATTAAATAATTCAATGTAATAAAACAATGGAAACACGATATAAGCAGACAGCTACTATGCACAGCGTTGATGGGGAAAGTATGAGCCTTCGTGTCTTAACTAATGACTGCATACTTAAACCTGTTTACTGAGAATTAGGAAGTACATTTTCAGGATATTAATGGGAGGAGAGCCAGAACAGCTGTTAAAGTGCTCAGGCTACACTCTCAGATAAGCCAAATGAAATCACTCCTTCTCTCCGGCTCTGACAGGAAAAAAGCAGGAAGAGGAAGAAGTGCAGTTGATAGTACGGATTGTGTAATGACAAACCTTGGGGCTCCAATCCAACTCATACAATAACAATTGAATAGAAAAGCTATTGTCATGGTAACAAAATCATCCGGTAAAAAACTGCCCTACAGGACCACAGGTACTACGGATCCCTCTTGAAAATAAAACACATGTCAGCTTTAATAGTCAGATTCTTGGCTGTGATTAGATGTCAAGTACATTAATTTTTAAGTTAGAGATAACTACACATTACTGCTCACTACTTTGGCCATTATGCAGGTAAATGATGATTAATAGATTAATTTAAAAAAACTGTCAAGGCTTAATTTTAATAGGGTTTATATTCGATATAAATGACACAGATGCCATAATTTTCATTTAAGTTAGACTATAAGAGAATGTAATATACATATCTGGAGCTTTTAAGAATAAGAAGGTAAATCTACAATGCGTTTAACTAAAAATAAAAAAAAACTTTGTTTCTCGGTCTACGAGTATTGAAGCTTAACAATAGTTTAGACATCACTCTGGTTTAATAATATCACTGTGTTCTGTTTCAAGTATTTTTGCATTCTAAAAGCAACAAAACCAAATAACTGTATTTCAGTTTGTTTGTATTTATTTATGTTTGTTTGTTTTCTATCTACCTACCTACCTCTTTCTCTCTGTTTGTTTGTTTGTTTGTTTGTTTATTAGAATGGGCAGTAAAGCCTTAAATAAAATATTAATAATAATAAATAAGGAGATGAATACACTGTGAGAGTGCACAAACCTCATTAAGTTCATGTTTTTATTTCTGGTGTAAGCTATGTGAATCAAAAATTAAGTGCTTTATCATTCATATTTTTTCTATTTTCTAATGCCTGTGAAATTCATAATTATTATATCAAGGACGGCATTTTCATACTTTCATAATTACACATTTCTTAATGCAGTGACTTTCACCATCCAGCTTAGGAGCATTACATGTGTTCTCTAAATGACTTTGCGGTGCACTGTGGTTAATACTATAATCAATTAACATTTATTTAAACTAGACCTTGTCAACGTTTGTCATGAATGCAGATCTAGCCCAGGACGTATGCTTTTTGTGGACTTATCAGTAAAACAGCATGGAGATATTGCTCAGCTTGTGAGTATGTTCTTGGTACGTCTAACCGTGGAGTTATTTCAAAGAACAATATGTACCTGTGAAATTAAGGAAATGACACATCTCATCACATACTTCATTGCTTGACTAAATCCCGAATCCAGATGGCAATCTACTCACCACAAATGCTCATTGTTCATTGCAAGCTTTTAATGCCAGTCACTCTTTTACTTGTGCTGAGTTCACACATCTAGTGAAAAGAAATGGAATGCATGTATCATTTTCAGTTTCTCTCTGTGTAGCCTTTTCTCACTTTGCTTCTATGAGTATGTTTGTCTGTCTATCTATATTTGTTCAGCAAAAACTTTGGAGTGAGCTGAGTTAGTAGTAGAGTAAAAAGCTTTTAATTGTTTCAGGGAAATATTCAGGGACTGTAGAAGTTTGAGCGCTGCACCAGGTAGTTGATTTAACATGCATGAAACAGGAAATGACTATTCATTGATTTTTTTTCCCCCATCTTCCTGCATTAGATCAATGTTGCCTTTCATTTGTCTGACTACAATGCACCTTATTCTGCCAGAAGCAGGATGTATCCAAACAGACAAAAAGTGCTTTAATTCAGTCTGCATGGGAGCAGACATGTGTAACGGAGACATCACCCGCATTGTTTAAAACATATATTTGGCAGATTTACCTTAATGTTTAAAAAAATTGCGGATTGATGATCAATAATATCAGTTGGAGTCACAATAAAATATTTAAACTGCTGGAAACCGTGAAGTTATTGTCATTCATTTTGCGAACCCTACTTTCAAGACAACATGATGACAACATCCATCGTGTGATTTATAATTAGTTTTTATTCCACTAGTTTCTAATTATATTGAAACTATCGAATTAGTCTTCAATTATTGTATTTATATATTTCTATAAACCTTATTAGTTGTGCATTAACATTCCGTTCTTGTTAGAGAAGTTCAATAGTTGTACGAAAAAGTCACGGTTTCAAGCAGTGTCATAGTATCAACCTGCTTAAAATTCACAGAAGGTCTATCTACTCCAATCAATATCTTTGTAAAATTTCAGTTGCACCATGCATATCCTTCACAGGAATGATTTAAAACATCAGCACAAAGCATTCTTAATTTTATTGCCTGCTGAAAATTAAAATTAATGATGCTGACATCCACAATTAACAATGAAAAATGCAGATTCCCATAATTACTTTAGCAATAACATTGTTTCTCAACAACAGCTCAAGGTGCTCTTTTTTTTTTTTTTCCTTTCAACATTCAGTAAAACACAAAAAGACAGCTCCATTACATTTTATTTGCTATAGGAAACAAAAAAGCTAACAAAAATCCTCTGCTCTTTTGGGAATCTCTTACCATGCATAATTAAGCAAATTTGATTGGAATTAAGCATGACTTCTTTGGTTGAGCTTTAATTAATGCAAATCAGGCATCTACATCCCTAAGATTAATTTCAGCCAATTAAAAAACAAAGCTTATTGGAAAGTGTAAAAGTGTTCAAAGTAGCGAAGGAAGGTTTTTTCCCCTCCCAATCTCATCTTCATAACAGGCACTCGGGAGATTTTTTCCCCCTCAACTTTGATCATTAGTATGGAAACTGAAGCCGGCTCTATGAATTCAAATCTAGTGGAAAATTACCATCACCGGATGAATTGTAAACTTTTCTGCCAAAGCATAATACAATACATTATATTCTTAAAGGATATTCAAAATTGTAGTTATTTCTGTTTTTTGCGTAAAAAGTCGTAAAAATCTTCCGTTTGTTTTCTGAAAAGGGCAAAATCGTTAGCCAATGCAGAGTGGTCAGTTTATTAGGTATACCTGCTTGCTAATGCAACCAGCCTACTTCTCTAAACAGCAAATCATTTGGCTACAACTGAAAATATACAGCACACAGATTCACTTACTATTGGACAAAGCATTAGAACAGATAATAAATGTGTGTTTCAGAACATGGTGTTAACATGCTGTAGCGTACATGCCCCTAGCATCTTGGAAATACTGGGATTTTCATGCATTACAATGTTAAAAAGTTTACTAATAATGGTATGAACAAAATAAATCCAGTCAACAACATTTCAATGGCCAAAAAGCACCACAGAGATAGGATGGCCAGACTCGTTAAAGCTAACCGGAAGCACATTAGTACAAAAATAACAGCTCAGTACAATGGTGGTGTGCGGGACCCAAGAAGCATTTTGGAGGCTAAGTGGGTCCTACCCAGTATTAGCCAGGAATGAAAACAAATCAGTCCTTGGCGAGTCCAGTTGAAGTCTTGAGTCACAACTTTGCAAGTCCGAGTCAAGTCTCAAGTCATGTGTCCTCAAGTCCAAATCAAGTCCATGTCAAGTCCAAGTCAAGTCCAAGTCTTTCAATCATTTTGCCAAGTCAAGTCACAAGTCATCAAATTTGTGACTTGGGCCCAAGTCGAGCAGCAAGTCAGTGACTCCAGCTCCCACCTCTGGTATTAGTTAGCCGTACCTAAGGAAGTAAACACTAACTGTATGCAGTCAATGAAGAGTATACGTAACCTTTTAGTCAGTACTCTGAATAAAGCACCATTTGGAATGAAAATATTGTTGTTTATCATTTCAAAGAAATTGAAAATACATGCTTTTTTGCTACTTGAGCATCCCAGCAGGGCATTCCCCAGCCTTCTGCTCTCTGCTGTGTAGAATCTGCTACAAGCTCCGATGACTATGACCAGGCTATTGGGTGGATGTAGGTTGGATGGAGGGATGGAGATTGCAATCGGAATCACGGGGGGGAACATCGAGATATATTTACAGTTTGAAAGACAAACATGCCACCTTACAGTATCTTCAGAGGTGGGTCAGTATTTTGTACTGAAATCTTTTAGACGTATCTCTGGTTTCCCCCAGCGCCCTAAGGTGAGTTGCAGTTGCCACATTGTCCTTTGGTGTGAATGGGACCATTAATAGTGTGTGTGCTCTGAGATTGGTTGTCACCCCATCCTGGGTTATTCCCTGGCTGGCGCCTGTATCTTCTGGGATAGGCTCCAGACCCTCACGAGCCTACACAGGACAAGCCGGTATGGAAAATGAATGGATGGACCTTGCACAGTGTATTCACATAGCACTGTGTAAACTAAGCACTGGATTGTAAGCCATTAAAGATAACACTGAAAATACTAGTTGTGTTAGCTTAAATAAGCCTTGTTTATTGCTATGCTAGACCACCAGGTCAATGTCTGAAATGAAGTATGGAGAAATATTTAAGCCATACCTGTCATTTTTGCCTTGATGGCAGCAGAGATTTTGTGCATGAAACCAACAAACATACAAACAAACAAATAAATGGCATTTTAGAATGTGGGTTATTTGGTTTAATAATACTATCATTGTAGTATCTGACCCCTAATGTGCTGCCAAGATGACAACTGTAAATAGAGGTGTGCCTCCTCAGTAGACAAAAGACAGTGAGAGATTGATGTTAAAGTAACTCGCCATAAAATTGCAATCATTGTCTGCTCATCTGTGACTTTCATCTAACCCTTTATTGATAGCGAGTGAGGTGTTTACACTGTTTATCAACTTTACTTAGCTGATACAGCAACAACTTTGTTGACCTTATTTTATTGGTGTCTTAAGCATATTTCACAGTATTGGCATACTAATGACGTTGAAGATGTTTGTATTAAGTTATTAATTAGGCAGATTGTGTTTGTCCATGTTATTTAGCATACATTTCCCCCTGTTTTTATCAATACAAATGTGTGAATTATGATTTATTTTGTTATATTCTAGTAAACAAAGCATAAACCTTAATGATTTCGAGCTAGAAAGCACCTTCACCAAAGGACGCTCCTGCATACTAATCTCTCTCGACATCGTCCTGTGAAAGCCTGAACATCGATTTGATCTCTCACATCAAAAGACAAATAGTGATGCGAGTCAGCAGTTCTTCTGTCAAAGTCATGCCTTGATGCAATTCTTCACAAATGCATCTTTATGGGGGCTAGAACTAAGCATTTGGCAATCAAATCTATTGGCATTTCTTTAAAGAAGATTCATGATGTGCACTCGAATGAAATTAGACACAAACAGTCGCACACCTGCCAGCCCAAAAGGAGACACACTTGGTGTTTAGAGTACACTAATCCCAATGTCTTTACCTGTTATGTGTTTCATTTTTGCTGTCTTTAAAGATCAGGCTCAGGCATTTGAGGGAATAAATCAAATATGTTCAGAGTCCTTCGCAAAAAGTACAAAGTGCAAATGAAAACCCTTCATGTATTCCTAACAATTAAAAAAAATAAAAAAACATCTAAGTATCCTACACTTCTTGATTTACTGTGTAAGGGGACAAATTTAATACTAGCTCTCTGATGTAGTTAGTTGAAAGAATAAAGTGTGTGCAAGGGCAAACCATTATCTATTCTAGCAGCGCAGGGAATACTCTGCGCCAGATATTTTATACAACAGCTGCTAAGTCGAATTTTGTCAAAGAGAAGATCAGGAAGCTGCTGAAACAGGAAACTTAATTTTAGTCAGTCCAACAAAAAGCACCTTAGTCGTAATTTGCTCCAGGTCCACTTTTTTATTCAATGTATATAATCTGAACAGCCACAAGCATATACCTGTATATATGCACGTCATTCTTTCTTCGATCAGCGATATTCTGCAAATGCCAGTGCACCAGACCTCTTGTCTTTTAGCAAATTAGAACCACAACGTCGTTAAAGTTATTTTGCCTACATCCCGCACAGCGTAATCGTCATCCATCCGCCGGCCAAACATTTGCTTTCGCCTTTTTCCCGCAAAGCGTAAACAGAGTCACCCTCGTGCGCCGACTTTTATAGCCCACGCATAACGGCACAACACATGTGCGTCGCTCCAAGGGCACAATGACTGAACGTCTGTTCACTTCAGTTTTTAAGCTGTAGGGAAAAAAAAAAGAAAACGGAATAATTTGGAAAGATTTTGAAATTCCATACTATCAGCAGTGGCTTTAGAAACACTTTAATTAATCTTCCTCAGATAGTCTCTGATTTAGAAAGCGGCCTCTGCTTCTCGCTGTCGCCCGGCCGCGGCAGCGTGTGAATGGGGAGACGCGCCGGTGCTGTTCTGCACCCAAGGGAGGGACGGCAGAACAATATGTCCCTGGGGAGCATTTTAGCTGCGGCACCAAATCTGAATACATTACGGGGCGATCAGGGGAGGGCCACAGCACAAACTGTGTCCTTTTCACAAATGGGGGAAATCTAGGACTGTTCCTAGCTGTGTAGAAGTTTCTTAACATTGAACTTGCAACTGAAAACTTAAGACAACTTTTTTCTTTTTTTCTAGGGTTTTTCCACTCGAGGTTGGTGCCAAATACTGTATATTAAGTGGTCCCTCAAGTAAGAATCTCAGACAGACAAAAAAAAATACTTGAAGAAGTAATGTTAGCAGATTTAAATGCTTAAATGAATAGTTGCCTAGTATGTCTATGGTGCCCTTTTAGTCACACGCATGGCAGTTTTTCCCCGATCAGTCTTTGCTTTTCACTTGGTGCTTTGTAAATGCTTTGTTTTTGACCAAGACCTTGTACCTCTTTGCCACAAGCCTTTCCAACTTTGTCCCCATGTGACTCATATTGATTACGTGAAGAAAAAGGTGTATTTATATATATAGTGTCCCATGTTGTGAGGTTTTCAATGGATTTGTGGACTGTGGGGTTGTTTCATTCTGGACAACAGGGCCACTTTTAGCAATTCAACATGAATGGATTTGCTTAAAAATACTCAAATTTAACCAGACTTATGAATCTTACTGTGATCATCAAAAATGTAATACGTAGTTTGTATTGTCGCAAATTGGTTGGCATAGAGAAAATATCCAGACTAACAAATGTGTCAAAAAGCATCCTTTTACCTACATTAATATGTAGGAGGGCTCCTCATTTGCAAAAAAACAAAACATAATCCATGGAAAAAAATGTTTGCTTTCTTTAGAGAACCTTTAAACATTGTGTGTGTGTGTGTGTGCGTGTGTGTGTGTATGTTTTCTTTCCATTCTCACCTCACTACTATCAGAGGCTGGAAAATCAATACTCCCTTCCTCTCTCGTGTATCAGTCTCTGAGATTAGAAAGAGAAGGAATGTGCTTCTTCCAAAGGAAAACAAAGAGCCTCATATATTCTAGACAGGATTTCAGCAGCTCTGACTGCCACACCTAACATGCGTTTCCACTTAACTCTTGTACCATCCAGTGCACATAGCCGTGAACTGCACTCGCCAAGGGCTGCGGAAGGTGGAACCGTCTTTTGAGATGTCTGGGAAAAAAACAGCAAATGCCAGTCGGCAAGGCCATTAGCACTGATGGGCCATAAAACCATGCAACTAGGATGCGGCATCCTTAGGGACAGTGTAAAAAAACACCACCGCTACAATTTTGTTCACTAGCATCGTGATGAGACATCTGGATGCATGAGCTTGTTGTTTCAAGAGTAATTGTTTTGCGTTCAAAATAGCGCATCCCTTCATTTAAAATACCGAGAACAGTTTTACGATCTTCTTTCACTAGCAAGCTAGTATAAAATATCTCTGCTCCTCTGTACCAGATAAAATGAGCCCTGATGTCTACCTTTTTTTGGAAAAGATTTCTCAGAAAGCATGTGATGTTTTACTGACATCCTGTAGAGGACACTGTTGCTTGGCATTGTTTAGGCTCCTGCTGAAGATCTTCACTGATGTGCATCACATAGTTTATCAGTCATCAGTATTTTTACAAACTTTAAGCCATGTGTGCTATTGCTAAATGCAATAAATTCACAATTAGCATACAGATTAGCGGTTATATGACTACAATCAAGAGCCTATCCCAGAAGCTATGGGAGCCAGGCAGGGAATAACCCAGGACAGGCCCACAACCCATCACAGGGCACACTCACATACACCATTCATGCACACAATTGGCCAATTGCAATTCACTGGAGTACCTGTAGGGAACCCCACAATGACATGGGGAGAACATGCAAACACACACACATGGAGCCATAATGGAGACTTGAACCAAAAAGACTTGAAGTCCCAGAGTTGTGTGAGGCAACAGTGCTAAGCACTGTGCTGACCTCATAGTAGCTATTGTACATGTGGCTTGGTAAGTAGGTAGGTAGGTAGGGAGGTAGGGTAGGGAGATGTCCGTGGGGTGAGGGAGGGGGGGGGGCTTCAAATTTCCGCCACCAATGTTGTTTGTGAAGATCCTCTCCCCGTGTTTCCTCCAGGTACTCTGGGTTCCTCCCACAGTTCAAAGACAAGCAATGCAGATAATA
>JAODKK010000001.1:39869381-39883489 GCA_026774405.1 Petrocephalus microphthalmus | reverse complement strand
GGGTGGGGGTTAACATGATGGGGAGGGCAGCGGGGAGATATGATTCTTGAACTTTGAAGCTTGGCGAATATAACTTTTGCTGGTGTTAATACCTTTTAACCCCCAGACCTTTTAAATAACCTTTATAACTTTTGCAAACGCATGAGGTTTGTCTTAAATTAAGGCCGTTTTATTCATATTGCAGAACATGCCTCAAATCCCTCATTTCAGCTCCATTCTTTAGCAAGGTCTACGTGGAGATATACCCTTTGGCACTTATACATTTTCATACATATTTGGTCTGCAAGCTAATCAGCATCTGGCAAGAAAAAAAAATCGTCAGTGTATAGAGTACCCTGACCTTAACAAATACAATCCCAAACCATACCAAAAAATGATGCATAGTACAGAAAACCTTCCTTCCCCAAAACACTCCCCTTTATTGCAATTTCTTGTTTCACTTCCTTTATTGGACTGTCTTTTGTCCAGTGGTGGAAAGTAATGAAGAACAAATACTTCAATACTGTACTTAAGTACATTTTTCAGATACCTGATTTCGTTAATATTTTCATTCTTCATTCATTACACCCCTGTACTGTACTTGTATCCACGTGGTTCATGATCTAGTATTGCCTGTGGCTTTATTTATACTCCACTTGCAGACTTATATGAGGAAGAAATACCCCCGAATTGGAATCTTGGAGCTTTGGAATCGTCCGAAAGAAATGGGAATCTTTATCTGAGGAAAGTTTTTGGAAGGTACTTGACCCTCCTATGCAATCCACAGCTGTAACATGACACCCTGATCTTACCGTCTTCCTATTTTTGCCTAGCACCCAGTGGTGCGGATTTCAAAATCTCTGGATGACTCCATTCAAGTCATTGTTAAATCTTAATTTAATTTCCTCATGCATTGTAAAGGTTACAGTTTTGAAGTCCATGCCCAAAGAAACATTTGCTTAGTGCGCACTTAAGCTGATATCAAGTGCACGTGAGGCTCGCTAAAAGCTCATAAACTCATAAACGTGTTATCTTTCATGCTAACATAATGCTACCATTTGAGGCTTCCATCATCAGAATGAAAATCAACAATTTCATTGACAGCTTGAAGAGAAAACTTCTGACGAGTCACTTTATGGAGTGGTGTCTAGGGCCAGAGTTCAAGTCTCTAGCATGGCATGTTCTCCCTGCATTGTTGTGGGGTTTCCTCAGGTACTCTGGTTTCCCCCCTCAGTCCAGAAACATGCTGATGCTACTTGAGGTTACCATAGCTATCGCTATCACTTCCTCCCCATTGGTGGAGAGATGTGCCCTGTAATGGGTTGGTGTCCCATCCTGGGTTGTTCCCAGCCTTGTGCCGATAGGCTCTGGACCCTGAACAGGACATCTTTCAGAAGATGGAAGGATCGGTAGTTACTTAATCAGAACAAACTTTATGTGGCCCAAGGTTAAGGCACAAAAATTCAGGTTATAATCTCAGTCATTTGCAAATTCATAATTGCTGACTATATAATAAGCAGTCTTTCTTTATCATGCAAAATATTACACCGGCAGTGTCACACTATTTTGGTAGTCTATTCTGTGGTAATACAGTAGTAATATGGGTCAAACGTCAATAAAGAAAAACAGAAGCCCACTGTATTATTTTGTGAAACAAAACACATTTATTTGCCAACCAGAAAGGGATTTTCGGTAGGACCCCTGTAGACAACATGGGTGATAAGTGAATGTAGAGATTTTGATCATCAAAATGTTCTCTCGAGCAGTCATAACGATATCTTTAGAGTCTTAGGTGTCCCTAAGTAGTCCGTATTATGTGCTTTGTGATAGATTACCATCTCAAGCAGGGTGTTCCTTGTCTTGTTCCTGCCCTTTGCTTCCTGGGATTGGTTCCAGACTCACTGAAGGCCTATACTGGAGAAGTGGTTATGCAAGATGGATGGATAGATAGATGCGGTGTTAATTATTATAGATTTACTACCAAGCGTTTTATTATTTTCAACAAATGTAATATCTCATATTAAATGGCCACAGTGTTGCATGGTTCTTTTGACGTCTTTAGGATTTACTGTGTCTCAACTCTACACGTGTCAAAGAGGAAATTTATTTAGCTGTTGCAACAAAACTGGTATTAGTCATTTTTTTTTTTTAAGAATTTCAAGAACTACGTCCAAATTTCAACGCACAGATTAAAGAACAGCCAACAGTTTTAAATGAATCTTACAGCATGAACAGCATTAAACATTTAAAGAATGATTTAACTTTAATGTCTCCTTCACATTGACAGAATATACATAATTAAGTCACAAGGCTGTGAGGAGGTGTGTGCCAATGTTATGTATGCAATGCACGTTATTTGAAAGGTAAAACAATTAACACAGGAAGGGAAGATACTAATGCCATGGTAACATTTATTTATTTATTTTATATTATTGAAAATTCCCGATGGCACCTGTCTCCCTGTGTGTGTGTTTGATCTGCTGATAGTGAGATTTATGTATGCTACCCAAGCTGATTTTTTGATTCTAAAGGACAGGGCATCTCATTTCTTGTCACTGTCTCCTAAATTCCTCAAGGTACAATTAGCATTTTGTTTGACAAAATGTTGAAAGGTTCATAGATTGATCTTTGCTAAAATGCAGCGAGATGTTTTTTCAAATGCAAATTTTGACATTTATTAACTTTTATTCGGGATCTGTTTATGGATTGTAAGACTGTGCATACATTTAATGGGCATAAAGTGAAATTACAATGTTTAAACACAATCATAGCGACACACTAACTGTGTAATGTGATGCTATGGTGGGAGGATATTTAGCGTGCCTAATTTATACCTCTTTTGCGGTGATTTCTTTGGGGGGGAGGGTGTTTCTTGGATGAAACCTTCCAGGAAACTACATTTATTGCAAATGTTTTTTCACTGGAATGTTCTTTCCAGCTGAAATATGTCAGCATTTTCCCACCTTCAACGTTCTTTTGTTTCCCAGTCTATTAACAATTGTAATTGTGCAGGAACACTTACTAAACACGCACAGTAAATAAGCCAGGAAACGTATGATTTCCTATTAGAACAGATTAAAGGTACAATTCTTCTGTCATGCCAAAACTTATTACCAAGGTCTGAAATTTGAATGCTGACAGCATAAGTGCACTCTTAAGGGGTAGAGCGATTTCAGGAAATTCTGTGTTCGAGATAACATATATACACATACATCTGCATAAAAATAGATCTGTAACTGACTGCATAATCATTAAAAATTGGAAGAGGCATCTGCGACTTTGCTAAGTTGTGCATTGTTTTTACAAAAAAGGGTGTTCTTTAAGTTTTCCTCACTAATTAGATATCTCTTCGAGCTGTTATCTATTATACATAGACACAACATTACTTCACTTTTCTTATTTCAGATGCCCATATCTTAATTGGGGATCCTTCTGTAAATATGCTTAAATTTCCTTTATGAGACAGTTGCTGTTAACTGCTTTTAATGAATGACAACAATCTGAAAGCCTGGATGATTAAAGCAGCTGAAGCTTGCCTTTGTTTTGAGAAAATCCACCACACTTATGAAATGTTTACAGAATGAGAATCTTATGAAATTGCTTCTGTCATCCCTCTTCTCTTCGCTTCTGTTCCACGCATCCATCTATTCATCCGTCTTTCAGCCACTAACCCCGTACAGGAAAGACGTCATTTATGCTGTTAAAAGTCCTGAAAAGTAAAGCCTTCCACATAAGAAAGGTCAATTTTATTTGTCATCCAATAGCTATTGATGTATAGTATCTGTATATGCTATTTATACATTATTTTACCAATATATTGCTATATAATAGGTTAATTTACTAATAAATAGCTTCATTAGATGTAATAGAATATAAATTGTGTTCACAAAACAATAGAGCTTTCTCAACAGCAATAAATATATAAATTTAGATCACTTGCTTGGGAATGAAGAACATGGCTAGTTAAAATGTGGAATAGTTCAATGTTTTCCTATTAAAGGTATGTAGTTCATTAATTAAAATTAATAATCTTCTTTCTGCAGTTCGCTGGAGCAAGATGAGGTCAACGATCTCCAAATTTGCATAGAATGATAAAATTCTAACCCAAGTATCTTCTTTGCCTTTAGCAATGTGCTAAGGCCATGTGAGCCTAAGCCCTCCTGGGGTTTATTGCTGGCCAGGCTTTCTTGTTTGACTGGAGAGTAATACCAGATATATCTTCCAAGATGTATGCTGTCCTCCTACGAGTCTCAATTAAATCCCTTCCATTGATACAGTCAATAGTAGGCATCAACCTGGATTAGCACTGTGACACAATCTGGTCAAGATCTTTGAATTCAAGAATGCCTGCATTCTCATGATGCACCACAATTTAGGTTATTTGTACATTTTTAAATTTCTTTTGTATTTCATGCTTTTTGATTTTGTTTTCTTTTTTCGGCCAGCTTTGCAAATTTAGAGGTTGCAGGTATTGTGTGGAAATGTGGAAATATCCAGAAGTGGCCTAATTGCGGAAATGATCTTGTCACTGTCACATTTCTTCTCTCTGACTTATGCTGGTTGTTATGTGAGCACTATGCATATATGGATATTCCTACTGGATATGGAAGCATTGTGCACAGCAAAGACGTCCGATCAGAGGAGGCAGGTGAGGCAGAACCTTGGGACGCCTGCCTTTATACACATGAACTTTAATGACATCCCATTCTTAATTCATAGGCATTAATATGGAGTAGGCCCACCCTTTGCAGCTATAACAGCTTCAACTCTTCTAGGAAGGCTTTCCACAAGGTTTAGGAGTGTTTATGGGAATTTTTAACCATTCTTCCAGGAGAGCATTTGTGAGGTCAGGCGCTGATGTTGGATGAGAAAACCTGACTCTAATTCATCCCAAAGGTGTTCTATCCGGTTGACGTCAGGGCTCTGTGCGGGCCAGTCAAATTCCTCCACACCAAATTTTCTCATCCATGTCTTTATAGACCTTGCTTTGTGCACAGGTGCGCAGTCATGTTGGAACAGGAAGGGGCCATCCCCAAACTGTTCCCACAAAATTGGGGGCATGAAACTGTCTAAAATGGCTTCCATGGAACCATGGAACATTTCACGGAAATTTCACGAATGGAGTTATTGCACAGGTGGCATTCTATCACGGTACCACGCTTAAATTTACTCAGCTTCTGAGAGCAACCTATTCTTTCACAAATGTCTGTAGAAGCAGTCTGCATGCCTAGGTGCTTAATTTTATCCACCTGTGGCCATGGAAGTTAGAACACCTGAATTCTATGATTTGGAGGGGTGTCCCAATACTTTTGGCAATATAGTGTAAGTAGCTTGATTAGATGTGTGCTATAGCTTTGTTAATTAGGCCAAGTAAGGCCTGTGTCCTCCCAGTGCGTCTACAAGTCACCTCATTGATTAGCCTGAGCACAGAGGAAATGCTCGTGCATCTCATGTACATTACAACAAATGTTCTCTTTGCATTAGAATGGAATTGTGATTGTTATGTTCAATCAATGAGAAAGGTCAAAAGAGCGCTTCTGCCAGAGATTTAATGGAGAAGTCGATGGGGATTCATTTTAATCACTGTGACTGTTTCAGAATAAGCATGACTGCATCCGTCAAGACTGCAATAATTACTAATATTTTTATAAGTCTGTCTTGCAATTTCAATATCTAGAGATATTTTTATGTATCGAGTGCTATTTAATCATGCATCTAGGTGCTGTGGAATTGGTTTTTTGTTTTGTTTTGTTCAGTTTGCACTGTTGTAAGATGATACAACCACCTAACCGACTATTCTGTTCAGAGTTATGGGAATTTAAAAAACGGTATAAAGGGCAACAAACAAATGGTTGTCATTGTCGACATACCACAGCACAACAATGAAATGTGTCCTTTGCATTTTACTCATTATAACCCAGGGCTTTGCTCAAGGTGCCCCACTGCTCAAGGAATCAAACCAGCAACCTTTCGATCACAAGGACCCTTCCCTAATCATTAGGCCACCACTCCCCCTGATGGGACACCATATAAAGGTAAAACACTCATACACTAATATTAACATCCATTATGCCAGATTTTATGTTGTAAACTAGCAAAACAATCAAACCAGTGTTCAAGCATCCATAACTACATGCGCAAAGCGTCATATAGAAAGTTTTCAAATATTACTAGAGCGACTGATATATCGGTTATTCTCCAGTGAAGAGTGTATGTCTTCCAGGGAACAACTATATGCCTTTGCAAAACTGATAGGCTTTAGAGCAGGGGTGTCAAACTCCACAACTGGAGGGCCGGAGCCCTGTACCTTTTTGGGTTTACCCTCGTTTAACACACCTGATTCAACTCCTCACAGCTCCTTCTGCTAATTACCACACAGCTCTTCAGCACAGTCATTTGTGGTGGAACAGGGAAAGAACTAAACTACACAGGGCACCGGCCCACCAGGACTGGAGTTCGACACCCCTGCTTTAGAGGATTAGTCAACATTTACGTATATTTCCTGGTATTTATATGCTATTGTAAAACACCAAATGATAGTCTCATCAGGAATTGTGTATCTAACACTCAAGCCTATGTTTTGTCATCCAGTAATGTTCTGTGTTCCCAGGTAATGAAAGGAGCTCTTTCTGCTTGGCTGGGTAATCATTTTGTATATCTTCATTTAACATGATCCTTTTTAACATGTTTTTGAGGACAAGTATGATAAGGGCAACACACAAAAAACTAGATTTGTTGTAATCAGGAATAATATTGCATTAACTCATATACATAAATCAGTAAAATACCCTATCCTGTGTAATACCTTTAAGCCACATTAAGAATGTGATTTTAATCGCAGCGAAAGAAGTCATTCAAGTTGTTTTTGCATCTCTTTTGTAATGTATTGCTGATCATGGATCACAGAGGTACAATATTCAGTATTTCAAATGTAATAATACGAAAGTTGTTTTAAAACAGCATGGCCTGTCGGTGAAAATTGCTAGTTTTTAACAACCCTGGCATGTGGTACAGATCTCCAATCTGAATGATAGAGTTTGACTCCCGAGTGTTACAACACCATTGTAGCAGATTCTCATTTAATAAGTTCCACTACAAAAAATGCACTAAGCCAAAACACATTTAATGAACATAAGCAATCTAGGAAAGGACATAAAATTTCATAACTTTGATAGGAAACATTTATCATTATGTTTGTCTCACTGCCGGGGGCATACTGTAGGTAGAATGCCCAAGCCCCACCCAATTTTGGATATCATTTTATAGATTCTAGGACCACTGTACAGTTCTGGGCCCTCTGAATCTGCCAGGGTATCCATGCTCCTGTTGCACCCCTGCTCGCTGCTACATGATCCACTCACTGCAGAATGAGTAAAAAGTACAACATTGTAATTAAACATCATGTCTGGAAGGTTCTTTTAATACACCTTACGCACAATATAAAGATAATGTTTACAATGTTTATAAGTGAAAGTGAAATTGTTGAGGTCTTTTTGTGCATAAAAAATTAAGATAGAAAAATAAAAAAGTTTATTGCAATGCAAGGTGCATGTATTTTAATTACCGGTTTTGGAAATTTTACTATAATATATGTTTTTTTTTCTTTTTAAACCAATAGCAGCTGATATGTAAGAGTAAGGATGTAATTAATTATGAATAAGTGGACTGATCCTAGGTAATGTACAGTATGGTATTACTGTTACTGTGTTTTATGATATATCATGCATTATTTATGAAGACATGGGGCAATTAAAACTAACAGAAGAATTTCTTTTTAGATACTACCTCAGAATGAAACTGGCATGCTGGAAAATGGATTTCACTGTGTTCTAGATACCAGGTAAGCATAACAGGGGTTGGCAGTCTGCAGCAGTCTGCATGAGCAGTCTGTCCAGACTTATTCAAATGTTGTTCCCCGAACTGTATATTGCTTTAATTAAAATCTGCACATTACACATTACATTAAAATATATTTGGACCTTGCATTGTTATGTTTTGATACTAGTTATGGCATGGTATGTTTTGGCCAGGTAATATATTTTGAGGCAAGTAGTGTGTTAAAGCTACACTAAAGTCTTAGGGTTCATGTGCGGTTTTAGGATTTAGTTAATTCCATTTGAGATTAGAATGTCTTTTGGTCTTTCAAAAACACAAGATAGGTACTATAATATCTCGATTACATATGAGATAAGAAGGTCAGACCATTTAGTTTGGATGTATCAAGCCAAATAACAAAGCTCTCTGCTGGAAGTAACTTAAGTCTTCATTTCAGTGTCTGAGATTATTATTCTGAGAGTTAAACTGATAAAGAGTATTATCCATACCTTTATCTTCCCACCACCAACCTGGTCAGGGCCTTGGGCTTGTCCCCAGTAGCATAGGGTGCAGGGCTGGGGTACATCCTGGGTGGGATTTCAGCGCATCACAGGGCACGTACTGCAGACCATTTCGAGTTGTCTAACTCCATGTCTATGGATTCTAGGAGGAAATCACAGTATCCAAGGGAAACCCAAGCACAGTGAGATTACACAACTTCTGCTTACAAAGAGCAGAGGTGAGATTCAAAGCCCCAACTCAGTTGGTGCAGACCTTCCCAGTGAGCCACCATGCTCCCCTAGCAATGTGTTAGGGTAGTGGTCAGTGATTTAAGCTACATGCTACCAAAATGCACGGATATGGCATAGACCTCTCTATACTGTATATTGTTTTGTATTTCAGACTATAGCATTTAACCCTTTTCCCGTGATAATTTCCCCATGTGAAATTTGCCTACCGTTTAATGATGTTCTGGGGTCAGATTGACCCCAAACACAGGATAGGGGTTAAAATTGTTACAGCATGCATAAATCTACTTTCAACATACTCTTTGTTGTCACTTGCATAAAATACATGCACATATTCTTAGAGTAGTATGTTTTGAATTTTGAAATGTAATGTTTTTTCTCTTGTGCTATGGTTGTGCTTTAATAACCAGAGCTCTATTTTACAGTATTGGCATGTGTGAAATGTGTTTCAGAATGTCACTAAAATATATCCTGATGACAGCTATAATTTTATGTTCTACAGCCAATTGATTTCAGCTAATTTTCTTCTGCATTACTGGATTCTACCCACTGAGAATTATGACAATATCAATTTACTTGCAATGCCAGCAAGTAAAAATCCGTCATAAACAATTTATAAAAAGACACTTTCAACAGCAACAACAACGTCAACAAAAAATCTGTAAAGTAGATGAGGTGCATTCAATCCAATGCAATACCCTCAATCTGTTGGGCTATGGAAGGTGTACTGTAACTTAGAACAGCGAACAACACAGCATTTACTGTAAGGAAAGTTCTATATTGATTCAAACAGGAAAATTAAATGCAACGTTTACTGGCCAAACTCTTATTTAAAAGTAGAGTATATGCCAACTTGATACAATAAAAATTATTTATCTTGCCTTTTTAAAAGTTCATCAATTATATTGTGATACACTTAATGTCCATAAGAGGATGATATATGATTGGCCTAATTATTTCTTATTCAAATTTCACCATGCTTTCTAAAGCATATCAATTTTGTTAATACCATGTAATTAAAACATGTCAGTGCACTACAAGTTGCAGGCTGTATTAATGAGTATGAAAATTATTTTAATTAAATAGCCAATTATAAAAAAATCCAACCATGAGAATTGACATTTAAATGAATTTCATTTAAATTGCTTTTCAACATTGTTTTATCAAAGGCTTAAAGGACGAATAAATTATCACATCAAAAATATACAGTGCCATTGCTCCTTTAGATTTGCTATCCCCAGTTTGTACATATTTTAAGAAGTAGTAACATCCATCAGCAGCTGAAGTTAATTATTTCATTGTTTAAGTATGCAGAAAGCAAGCAAAATATCTTTAATATATATGGGCCTTATTCTCTCATTAAGAGCTAAAGCTTTGTTCTTTGTTTCAGTGTTTGGCAAAATAGTTTTTATATTATTTAACTAAAGTTTTTTTTTAACCTTTAAATGAGTATTTATCTAAGTTGAATGCTTTCTGTCATCATAAATCAGAATAATGAAAGAAACGTACTGTTCCTACCACCCAACTAAGAACTATGAGGAAGTCAACATAAATTACTCAATGTAAAGTCATACTATACTAATTAGGTTAATATCTGCTTATGTTGTCAGTTTTCACAATCATTTTCTGTACAACAAACACTTTACTGTTCAGAGTGCTGATTTGGAATAATATTATGCAACACAACTATATTAAAAGTCAAAAACTTTTGGCAGAAGTTCAGGTAACAGAATTAATTAAATCTGTCAGTATTAGCATTCACTTTGATGCTTTTTGAAGAATATTGTAAGCTTGTGTATCACAATTTCAATGTATTCTAAGGTGATGCAATTCATGCAGATCTAGTTACCACGAAAGTTCAAAGTTATGAAGTAAGAGCAACTGATTATACAAGTTCATTAGTGTACACACTAATGACAGTCGCCAATGAGAATCACCAGTTCACTTAAATAGCATGCTCTTTAATTGTGAAAGGAGATGGGAATGCATAGAGAAGTCCCCCGTGTAAACTAAAAAAAAAAAAAAAACAAGTAACAGGCATACAGGACTTAGTACTATACTACCACTTAGTAGTAGTAGTTAGTAGTAGTATAGCATAGTGTGTGTGTACACTCATAACATTGCGAGCCTTTGCCTCGAAATGTGTATTGTGAAATGCAGCTTTACTCACTATTTGTACATGAACACTGTAATGTCTCCCCCCCCCCCCCAAGTCCCATACACATAAAAATGAGAGTAAGGTTTGGTGGTCTGTGTACTGGGCCAGCTGTCTCCTAACAACCCCTGGAACTTTCATTGGGGGGTGGGGGGGTGGTTAAGGACCTTGCTTCAGGGTCCAACAGAAATGTGGTTACTCTGTGGAGCATGGGACTTGAATTAGCAACCATCTGGACACAGGCAGCAAGGTCTAAACCTCTAAGCCACAAGTGATTTCAGCTGCCAGTGATACAAGCAAGTTATTTATCAGAACTTTTGGTATAACATTTTCAGATCTTTTTTTTCTGTCAAGTGATATATTTTTGTTTACACTGTTCAATTGATTGTTTATTACAGTTGTACAATTATATAATATGTATGACATTTCAACCCAGATGTGTCAGATGCAGAGGCCAGAGTCTTGTGCAGATTCCCTCCCAAACTAATATTTCTGATTCCCTCTTGAAGGGAAAAATGATGCAAAGTATTGCAAAGCATTTATGTGTAATACCTGCCAACATTTAAATAGTAGCTGCATGTTACTGCTATGTCTGATTCCTAACAAGCATGCAATTTTGGCATGATCCAGCTGTCCAGCTGTACACTAATTATACCTGCAAGGTGAAATAAAGGGGTGCGCACGGGATGCAAATGATGCCTGTATGTCTCATTGAAGCTGCAATAATACCTCGTATGGATACACCGATTATGAACTTCGGGCTGAATGGTGGTTAAAAGTGAGTGTGCAATTAAGACAGGTTTAAAAAAAAAAAAAAAAAAACATGGCATAGAATTTATGCATTTGATTTTGGAACCAATGTTGAATTGGTCTGGGTAAATAAAATAAAAAAAACAATGTAGGAGAGAGATACTAAGAGCTAACGATATGGCCTCAAAGCAAGTGATTTTCTGAACCCCTACATTTGATCTTTATAGCTTACTAATGCAGACATCATCAGAAAACTGCCTTGCTATTTATCTGCTGTACATTAAGCCATGGGCAATTACTACATCCAGTACTTTGCTAATGACACAGGATCTGATGTAGTGTAAATCTTGTTTAAACAGGTTTTAACCTCGCCTAGTTATAAATTAGGAAGATCATAACAGGAACAGCAGTAAGGACTCACAAAAGCAGGAATCTGTCGCTGTTTTCTGGAAAGGTAAAGGCTTGAAAATTGTTCCTGTGTGGTTAGAGGAATTAATTATTTCTAGGTATGGCATGCCTGGAAATGGAGACCTAGTTATGTATTAATATCGTAGCATGCTAACGTAAAGAGAGCCTGCAGGATTGGGCTGATACGGCTGTTCACGTAACAAAGATACAACTAACAAAAGCCTCTCAGAAGGACAAAACACATGTTGGAAACCTGACCAACAAGTCCATTATTAGTTAGGTAACAAGATACACTGGAGGTGAATTTATTAGAGAATAGGGATCCTGCTATCTGTTATCCCTGGATTGGGAGCAGATGGTGTTTGAGAGGGTTTTACTCAAAGAGGACTTGAAAGTTGGAATGATACTCAGAATGGTTCTCAACTGTAAATTTTGACATCTGACAGTAAGATTCAAATCATTATTAAAGCAGTGTTTGTTATCTTTCTGACACCTTTCGCCAAAGTTTTAATTACGTTTGTACTCACTTTTTATTAAAGAATAAAATAACTATTAATTTTTAATTTTGCACCAGCTGGTTTGTAAAGAGAGACTCCACCTCTCTCCAATTAAGCGATGTGACCTTCTGGAGCAACCGGTAGGATATTATCACAGTGATATAAGAACGTTTTTGACATAGTATTTTTGTATTTGGAAAAATACTGTATCAAAAGTAATTAAATATGTGATATCAGTCATTCAAGAGAAATAGTTCAGATTGTAAACTAAGGTATTTGGGGACCAAACAATGAAAATATTAAAGAAATCTTTACTCATAGATTCAACATTTGGAGTAAGGACTTTCCAATATCCTATAGAGTAGCAGTTTTCATGTCCCAACTGAGATTACACTGACATTTTCTGTGGATTTTTGCAATAGTTAGAAGTAGTAAGGTTTTATGTTGTAATAGTGATATAACATTTTAGGTTTGAAAAATAAAGCTGAAACGAACACAGAAGACTCAGTACAAAGGAGTAAATTTATTCACATTATTGAGAGGTATGTTCATTTGGAGGGAGACATCCTATGGGATTTCTTACCTTGTTTGGTCCAAAGTTGATAAGGACACATTACAGTAACACATACTGCAGTAACAACAAAATGTTCTAATATTCTAGTAAAGGTGTATGTATATATAGATTTACAGTATAATTTAGACAGAAAAGTGGTCACATTATTCAGGTATCCATATAATCTTCATAATGGGGGAAACTGAGAAACAGAATACAGCAGCACACTCAAATAAGTAATGGAATTGTAAGCATACATTCTAAATGCAGTACATAGAAGTACCTTAATCTTAGCTCAGGCGTCGGTGGCGACGTGTGGCTCACTTGGTTTTGACACTGTTCCTATGATTAAAAAGTCACTGGTTTGAATCTGGGGTTTGCTAGAGTGAGGTCAGCATCAGACTCTGCTGCAGGCCCCTTGAAACAACCCTCCCCCATGCTCTCCAAGTCTGGTTTTAAACACCTACTGCAATACATGTAATATAATATTAATAATAATAACTTTCGCTAGATGCCATCCATTGTGTACTTGTGTACTCATTTTCCATGTTATGTTTTAGAAAATAGCTTGACTGTTTGTACAAGTGGAATATGGTTTTCTATATTGTCAAATGTTTATGTAGACTATTCGATAACTAGAGGGCTTGTCATTCTTACAAGATATACAACTGAGTAACTGCAGGATCTGATGCAGTGCATATATGCATCAGATCCTGCAGGTGCCTAAGATTATATTTATAATCTTAGGCACCTGTTTTAAGGACTAAATCTACCACTGCGCGATTTATTAAGACAGTATGCAAACTTGAGAGATAGCAGGTTAACTCAATTGTAACTCTAAAATAATGGGATTTTAATGCGGTGAATATGTAATTAAAGGTTAGCAACATACAAGACAAGTGGATTGCATTGTCATGAATTTTAAGCAGAGATTGATTTTTCTTTTTTTACACTACAACATTCTCTGAAGGGTAATTTTAAGGAATTCTTGGCAAAACTAACAAAGAACGTGAAGTATACTCTCACTGCGTCTACCTTAGAAGCACATATATTATAAAAACTCTGAAATCTTAACTTTCATGTATTTTAGGTCATATAGACCTATAGCATGTATATAACATATACCACTTACCGTCATTTACCGCAACCAGTTTATTTAATGTCCGTTCAGTGAATTAATTTGACACTGACGTTACCTAAAC
>JAODKK010000001.1:39783028-39799950 GCA_026774405.1 Petrocephalus microphthalmus | reverse complement strand
CCCCGCCACCCTCCCCAGCCCCATCCAGGCCGGCGACTCCCCGCACCAGCATTGCCCTCTAAGCGGGACGAACCGGCAATGGCGATGGTGGCGGGGGGGGGGACGGTGGTTCACGTCAGGAGCCTTGACAGGTGTCTCATCTGAGGTAGGAATTAAAATGGAAAGCAGAGCAGAGGTGGGAATGCGTCCCACTCTCCATGGGGTCATCCCGCTAATTCCACCAGGCTTTTTTTTTTTTTTTTTGTCTGACGAGGCTAAGGCTCAAGAGAGGATTCTGTATTGAGACCACAGCTGTAAGCATGGTGGATCTAATTGGTCCTTATCTGGCTGTCCCATTCATCTTCATTTTTTACCAATTACTGAGAATTATCTGTGTTCTCAGTTGGATATGGGAATTAATCCGTTTTTTTGTTAAGCCGGCGGTACAGTTTCTAGAATCGGTTTCAAATTGTTGGGGTGAAAAAGTCAGGGCAAAAACTCGGGAGAACTACCAGAAGCTAGAGAGACGGGACAGATAATGAAATGAAGAGCTGTGATTGGGCGGAAGGCAGGGATTTCCGTTACGAATAGTTTGTGTCAGCTGTGCTGTTGGTACTGGATCTTATTTCACAAACAGTCCCTTAACTGAGTACTTTGCTCTAAACGGTGTTGTCTCATTGACTTGTTAAAATCATATTTTCTCCCAAGCAGCGCTTCAGCCATGTGGTTTTACAGTGTGATTATGAGACTCTATTAATAATTGAGACTATATTAATTTTATGAGGCTGTACTCCAAAGGATCTGCTCTGTGATGCATTCTCTATTCGATGATGCATATTCTGTTTTCTTCAAGAGACACGGATGGAATACATTACTCATGGGTATGTAGGGCATCTGGAATATAACTCCACAGTGAGATCGAATGCTAAATAATTTTTAAGTGGCTCTAATATAGCATGCATGACAAGCACACACAGACATACAATACATGGCGCACACCTCAGCCAAAATAAAAGCATAACATGATATTACTCATTTAATAAAAAGGACGTATATGAAACTTGCCCAATCAACCAGCTTCTGTTACACCTCTGTTACATCTGTTACATCTCCTTCTTTGACTACATTCAATAAGAAAGCTTTCTTAAAATAAAACCCTATAACGGCTGAATTTAGTGAGCATGGGCTCCTGCTCTTTGATAGGGATCTGTTTAGTCACACACTGCACCAGCTGTCATCTCAGCCTGACTACTGTGATTTAATTAGTCTGTTTATGTCCTTTCTAATAATAAATCTTTCTCTGTGGAAGGGCAAATGCGACTCCAGTCTGTCTTTGTTAGCACCAGTGCCACACGCTGCTGGATGTGAAGCGCATATAAAAAGCATGGCCGTCCTGTGCTAATTCTACTGTCACGTAGGGCTGACGGGAAGCTGGGCAGTCAGAAGCCTCAGGCCACTTCATGTCCTTGTGGCTCTCATGAGTCAGAACTGCATTATGGGAAAAGAAACGGAATATCTATTTATTTAAGACCGCGTGTAAGACGTCCGGTCACCTCTCTCACTAAAGCAGCAGGATAACAAAATGAGCAAAAACATATCTTGTTTGAAGACTGTTCATCTTTTATTATTCTTCTCTGCCGTTCGGCGTATGCTTTGAAGTTACTTTATAAATACATACCATGATATAATGCAGCACATCACACATATAAAATAAGCAGTTTCCTTTACTGTGTTTTAGCAGAATATTGAGTCTTTGGTGCAATGAATAAAACAAAGATGATGCCAGTCAGAGCCTGAAGAACGAGTGCAAGGCAGAGCCCGGATTTGACAAGACAAGTGCTCCCCCGAGTCTCTGTCTTTGGAGTAGTTCTATTAGTGTGTTGTGCTCATGGGAAGCAGGTGACAGATAAGTAGAGTGCATAGCAAATTTTAATAGAATTTCAAAGATAACTTGATAATCATTTATTTTTAATGAAGCTGAATCCCTCCGCCTCGTTCTTGGTTGTGCCTGCATTTAAGCATCAGCATAAAATTGAATATGCATGATTAAGATTGCGCCAACTACTTATGTACATAAATGCGCACAACTGCAGAAATGTCTTGCCTGAGATTAAACATTACTTCTTTAACGATCCATATCTTGTTCTGTCATCCTTGAATGACAACAGTTTCCAGTGGCGTTACCAATCGCTGGCATGCCGTGGTATGTGAAACGCTGTGATGTGAACATATTTACTGCTGTCTTGTTGAGTTGCGTCTGAACAGCGAAACTTGCCAGGTTGCGTGTCATTTTCAGATCAGTGTTTCGCCTCGGTTTTCATTAATCGAATAAATGAATCAGGATATTTGCTATGATTCTGTGATGATGTATATGTTCAGCTGTCCTGTTTTGCTCCTATCTGTCAGAATGCATTCACACATGACACTAAGTGACCTTTGAAAGCAAGGAAAAGAGTTACGAGATCAACACAATTTGATGAGACAGTGCCACTTTAAGTTTAAATTTTATATATTTAATGATGACATTCGCAAACAATAAGCTTTTTTTTTTTTACTAGGGCCATTTTATGTTATTCTATAATCTATAAATGCTTCCAAAGTATTGCTGTCTTTGACAGTAAATTGCATATTACTAGTAACACACAGGGATTATATAACAGTAATGCTGAAAATGAAGTGCATCGCAAGCAGCTTTTTTTAATGGCAAATTTGGTTGTTGTATAATATTAAAAACTTTCCCACTCATCGCCAAAGGGATCGTCATCACATGATGCACGCGGGTGACAGATATGTACTGTGACATAATGCTAACCAACAGCAGACAGCTCCAAAGAGCCGGTCGATGTAGCGCTTAGTTGCCGTGCAGACTTTCTAGTAGGCTGACAGCAGAATGCCACATGGAGCCTGTTTGTCATCTTGTCTTTTAAGTTATATCAAATTAGACACATTTTCACTGATATCACTCTGCTCTGCAACACTAGCAGTCTCTTCTGGTAACTAATGACCCACACATTTCTAGAATAATTGTGGAAATTGTCGTACGACTGCACAGCAGTCCGCATAATTTGCAGAAAATATTAATGCAATGCCAGAAATCATTCCGGCTAGCTCAAACTATGAGAGTTACTGACACACCTGTGTACAAAGAAGTAATGTTAGCAATGCAGCTTAGAATAAACACCGTCCAATTTCAGTGTGTGTTCAGTGCATTGGCTGTTGATTCAGCTAGAAGACGCAACAAGAATTGACATACATTTCAATTGAGTGTTTTTCAGAATAACAGATACATACAATATTTCTTTTCTAACCAGGACAGTTAATCAAAAGACTATACGAGATATGTTCCCGAAACCTGTTTTACAGAAGTGTATATCGTGATTGATAATAGCATTTAATGTATTTTATGTAAAAGCTTAAGTGGAATGACAACTGGCTGGCATTGACTGAAAGCAATCTTTTTAAAAGGGACTCTTCGCTAAGTATCAGACGAAAATGATGCCCCTGCCCAGTTGCATGTCAAGCCCTGTGTGAGTCTTATTGATCATCCTTGAATACATTGAGCTCTTGATGGAAACAGCTGCTGGTAATGTCCTTTTATTCGCAATGCCGGCCTCAGTGTCTTATTGTGAATGATAAACGATAAATTTGAACTGAAATCAGCTGAGGCTCGCATTAAGGCCTCCAGTTCAGAAAATGTGTTGAAGGTTGGTGTCTCGCTATAGCTGTTGAACTGCAGAAGACTATATTAATCGCACGCCAGTTTTACTGGGTTTCATTTTGATGCTTTTCTGTATATATCTTTTGCTGTATATATATCAGAGTCGGTTTTATTGGCCAAGTATGTGAGCGCAAACAATGTATAATGTCGCACAAGCTACATAGTCTGTGATTTTTTGATTTCAACAACTAGCAAACAGTATCGTTGCCCTTGACCAAAACAACATCATACCATTAAGCACATGTAACCCCTGTATTGAACTGAACCCAGCCTGACTTTGCATTTCAGAAGTAATTGTCTTTAATCCCAGTTAGTTTTAATGGCTTGCTAATTGCAATCTTAAAATAAGGATGTTTTTAGCCTTTGGTCCAAAGCGATGCTTTATATCAACATGATAAAGCTGATCAACGGAAGCCCTGGATGTCTTAGAAGTACAATTTATTTGACTGTTTGTTGCTTACATTTATTTTTGCATGGTAGCTTAATTTGAATATTTTGATTCACACCGCATCTTTATAACCGCGTACTTGGAGCCTGATTATTTTATGTATTTTGTATACTTGCTTATAATTCAGATTTGAATGAATGAATATGAACTAAAGTAACGGATTTGCAAAACTGGCAGTATGATACAATGACCCCGTTGATTTGTTACTCTTTATCCATCCATCCATGCATGGATGCATCTTCTCACCACTTATCCCGGTGAGGTCCTGCTTATTCCTTCATAGTTAAAACAGTCGTTTTGATTGAGACATTTTCAAAGGCCCGTAAGAGAGCTTTCGGATAATACGTGACATCCCTTTCTTTACTAGTCTTCCGATCAAAGTATAAACAATTGTGAGATGATAGTCAAAAATGTTTTTTTCTTTCAGTTCCCAGTCTGCACAGCAAGTATTATTGTTGGAACAAAATCATTAAACCATCTGCTAGGCACAGCTGCCAGGCCTTTCTCTTTTTCCTGAAAGCACGATGCTGTCCATCTTCCTGATCTTTGCTGTTGCAAGATTGTCTTTAATGACTATCATATACATTGCATAATTACTTTCCCTCATGCCCAGCTTGCATTTTATAGTTAAAATTATTCAGCATTGTGTTATTTCCATACATATATGTATATTTGTGCATGTGTGTGTGCGCATGTGAATACACATGTTTGTATTCCTATCTTAGTGAGGTCTGTCCATTAATTTCAATGGGAAAAATCCTAATCCCAGTCAAGACACCCTTAACCCCTACCCAGCCCTAACCTTAACCAGAAGTAACCAAACAAATACAAGAGTTTTGGCATTTTTACTTTTTTGACTGCATTCACAGGTTTTCAAAAAATGAAGTCTGAAGTAGTGAGGACCGGAAAAAATGACCTTACTAGTCACATTTTTTGATTATTTGCGATGCTTGTGACGTCCTTTGGTCCTCACATGTACAACAAATCCTGCACACACACACATACACACACACACACACACACATCTGGTTCATTTAATTATTGTTTAGGCTTATGTCTATTAAATATTTCTCTGTATGTGTTTATCTGTATATGCACAGGTTTTACAGGGATGTATTAGCCTTCGTAATAAAGACAAGATGTTTTTTTTTTATTGCAAGTATAAATAATGAAGCAATAGCTTTGAAGATATATTCAATGGCACCAACACGCTGTAGGTAAGGACTGTACCTGCAACATCAAAGAGCAGTACTTTTGTTTTTATATTCTCTAATGGGCAAAAGAGTTTCCTATCCTTGACTGAGTCTACCATCTGTGAATAAAAACAATTTATGTTACTGCCAGAATGTCAGCTTCTCTGCTATGTTTATTAGAGGCCTGGTACTTTTATATTCAGTAGCATTACTAGTTTAAGTTTAATCTTATTTTTTATCTGGTATCCATTTGTGGTTGCTTTGGTTTAATCATTTTCATATGCACCTATTTATACTAAAACTATAGATAATTGCAGGTTTTACAGCACAGAACTTTGTTGTTGTCATCGATTTCCTTTTGAGTTTATTTTTACCTTTTATTTAACCACTACAAAGTTAGATTTGGATACCATGCTAAAACACTAGTGCTATGTGTGGTCTTACCTTTGTCTGGATAATAAGCCATCACTTTTATGTGTTCCAAAACAGCAATTATTGTTGAGGTTCCTGCTGGTTTACTGTACACACAAGTTGTTGAGGTTCTATAAATAGATACCGGTACATCCTGTGTATATATTTCATGCATGAAATTTTGAAAAGTATTCTTCAAAAACATTTACATTATCTCCAGGATATTTACACACTATATCTACATTATAAATTTTCGAGGATTAATCTCCTATTTTGTGTATTTTTTTTCCTTTATTCTTATTTTCTTTTTTTCAGATCAAAGGATTGACTGAAACATGTGCGTCTGACAGCAGCTTTTAAATTGCATTGTTCCGATGACTAAGACTTGCAAACAAAGACAGATAGGCTTAAAACAAGTCATTTAATTAGTGTGGGATCCCAGCTTTGCTTGTAGCAACCAATTATGCATTCCTTTGGCATCTGCTGGTCCTATTTCACTGGGGAAAGCTAATATTTTCTAGTCCTGTCTCTTACAGTATATCTATCTATTTAAAACAATGTAAATGGTGAAGACAGACGGCATCATTAGACAGCTGCTGACAAGTGGAAGGTGTTTTGTCGTTTAAATAGTGGGTTTTTTACTGGAGGGCTAACGGGCAACTTCGGATCAATTACAGCTGCCATCATTGTTTGTTGTGAGTTTGGCCAAGATGTAGAATTCGGCACACAAGTGGCTCGAGAGAGCAGAGCTGTGACCGTAATCTTCTCTCTCTTCTTCTTTCTTCCAAACAAATGATAAATCACTCCGCTGAGGAGATAATGAAGCACCAATGGGGCGATGGTTTCATTGCTGTTCGGGGAAATCTTCCATGCTCTCCAGGAAGAGATGGATCACAATAGAGTTACATCTAGTAGTTTTGAGTCTAGATTTCATTGATACTTTTCATATTATTTGCTAAAGAAAACTATAGATGTGAATTCCAAAAGTGTCCATCATGTGAAAATATTCTAGGGGTTATACTAAAAAAAATAAGCAATCCAGTTATAGTAGAAAAATTGCTCTAAGATCATTCAATGTGTATTGTGTAACCTAATACCTAATCACAGATTGTACATGTAGTCTTTGTTTCGATATTTTTTATCAGACATACAAGTGCCCGTAATAATTAAGATAATATAAAATGTCTTATGACAGGATTTGCGGGAAGACCTACAAAGCCAAATCATTTCATGTTGTGGGACCAGACGATATTGTGGGTGAACAGGAGTGGTGGCTTCAGCGAATTGCATTACCTGTCAGCATGTGGTTTCTTGAGTTTGTCAGAGCAGTCCTGCACGCCAACTCAAGCCTGCATCATAGTAACAGAGTAAGATGCGGTTTTGTTTTACCGTATGTGCTCAGAAATGACGGCTGGAGGCAAGGGATAATTAGAAGGGCAATGGAACATGTATTTTTCAAATTCAAACAGGAAACATACAGTACCTGTAGTACCTATATAGTACCTGTACAGTACCTATAGTTATCCTGCTTTGGTGGGATAGGAGTTTTGGTTAAAGTCCAGGGAACTTAGTTGTCTTTCATCTCGTTACTGATTTCCTAAATCTCTTCCTTGGTGATTAAAAATCAGGCTAAGGTGTTTTTTTGCACATTTATTCAAAATTATTTCAGGAATATTCTGCATACTCACTTAAGGATTGCATTGACTGATTAAAACTAGCTGTGGAACTTCTCTTTTCATATATTTATTACTCCCCCATAGTCAGTTTAAAAGCTTTCAGAAATATTACCTGTCTGGTCACACTTAAAAAGTGGTATAACAAAACACTGCTTCCCAAAAGTGCTGAATATATTTTTAAAGAACAGTTGTTTAGTAGATCAGTGAGTGTGCCACATTTTGTGGAAATGTGTATTAATGTATTAGACACAATGCAGTTGTTTATAGAGCAACATTTTCCAACCCATCCTTAGGGACCCACAGATACTGTAGTCCACGTTTTTGCTTCATCTCAGTTCCCTGCCTTACCAGTTCACATTTTTGCTCCCTAACTAGGACCAGGGAGGGAGCAAAAACATGGACTGCCTGCAGGTTCCCGAAAACCGGATTCGGAAACACTGTTATAGGGAGACTGACAAGAGCAATGTTGGCATCTCATTGATGTTTCCTGCAGATTGCTGTGGTATTCACCCCCAGAAGCATTTGTTTATATCAAATCAAACAGTTCACTTTTCAGCAAAAATTCTAGCCTGACGCGAGCTGTATTACCCCGAGTTCCTTTTTAATGCTGAACAACATACATATTTGAGGTAATTTACCTGAAGCAGACCTGCAAGACTTCAAAAACAATGTTTACCATTATTAAAACAGCAAATAATTTAACAGGGTTCTATTAAAAAAAAAAAAACAGCTGAACTAATGTGCTACACAAGGCATATATATAAATAATCAAAGAACACAGCAGCTTAAATTGAGTCTTAATTTAAACAGCCTTTAGTATGAATCATCTATTTGTAATTGAAATTAGTTCTTATATAGACAGCAAATTATGTTGCACAGCCTGCTGTGGTTAAAATGAGAAAACTGGTACTCACATGACTTTTTCAAGCATAACTGCCATCACATTAAGGAAATGGCATCGCGTACAATTGCCAGAAGCCTTGAGATAAATGAACTGCAACAACTGATGCTCTGTAGGTAGGTATTATAAGTTGTATTTAATTTCAAGCAGTGCTTTTCTGATTTTTATGAGATTGTTTTATTGGAAACATTGGGTATTATTGCTTTTACAATAGCATTACATTTTATATAAAATTATAAAATATAAACACAAGAATGTCAGGTCTTTTGCTAATTGCGCAGTCGGTAGTTTCATTTGCATAACAATGTAACTTGAAGTTAACAAACAATACTATTTTTCTGACCAGTGTATTTCACAATAAACCGTTATACTGTAGGCAAACATATTTTGTAATTTATGCCATCGTCTGATGTAACTCGTCTGATGTTGTAAAGCCCAACAACAGTAATCCTTACTTGATATCTAGAACTTACTGACTATGCAGGAATAACAAGTTACATTTTATGTATCTTTGCGTTGTTTACTGGTCTTGTTCAGTTCAGGTTCTAATGGTTTATGTTTTATATGTGCTTTTCATTAGTGTGTGTTTTGCTGGGGTAGAAGTGGAGTAGAAGTCAGAAGTGCAGATTATAATAATAACAAACTCTCTCGAAAAAGATCTTCAGAGACAGACAAAGAAAAGGGAGAACACTAAAACCAATTCTCTGAAAAGTAGCTTTGAATGATTTTGGAGTGTAGCCAATTCTGGTCAAAACACCTATTATCGCAGGGGCTTGTAATAGGCTCTCCATCTGCACACTCAATGACATGGCCCTATACTAATCTTGCACAAACACTTGGGCCCCTTTCAGTTGGAAAAGTGCATTACTTGCAGGATGCTTTAAAATTCAGCTTGTACAAGTATTGACATTTTGTTGAATCGTCGGACGTAATGCCATTGTATTTATGAGGGAGCAATATGGCGTCACATTAATCCACAGGTATATTTTGTTCGTTTGTTTGTCTATGTTGGGATAGACTTTGCGCAGAATTTTTGGCAGCAGAGCTGTAGCACCTGCTAACAGACGATAAAGACAATTTCAGATCGGAAAAATTCTGTTTGTCGGTATGCGTTTGCGAGTGTCCGTGTCAGCTTTCCTATAAAGCGCTCAAAAAAATCTTTGTGTTGCTCTGTCAAAGGCTGGTTTTCAGCCAGCCTAGCTTTTGTGTGTCTTTGAATGCTAGCTATATTCTTAACGACTCGCTCAATTTGCTCCTCGCGGTGCTGTAGGTGTTCCGCGCTCACACTGCTCCTGTGCTAGCTTTTAATTGAGTCCAGTCGCTCGAGTTGTAATTGATTCAAAATCTCGGTTCTACAATGGGCACCATTACAAGGTGGTGCTTGGCATCCTTTCCTTTAATCTCCTTCCCTTTTTATGTTTCGGAATTTGTTCCTCTGGTAATTTGCATGCTATCTTTCTCATGGAAATCGACGTTTTTTTTTTTCCAAGGGAAAAATAAGAAAGATAAGTAGCTTGTGCTACATTTCTCGAAACGCACACTCCTTTATTTTTGTTAAAAAAAGGCTTCATAACTGAGATCTGCCTGCCCACCGTCTGCTGATATGCCATTGAAAGGCACAGCTGAACTGTTCTGTCTTTCGCCTCAGTGCTTTTTCCTGTTTACTTTCAGCCGAAAATATCAACAAAAGGGGCTCAATCGACTTCAGGAGTAAAAAATAAGTTTCTCTTTTGAGGATTCGAGTGGCAAACACCAAGATGCTCTTGGCCGCTTTTGATCCCTAAAGTTCAAAGTCGATAGAGAGCAAGAGTGCAGTTTCAATGTGGGGTGGACAACTGGCAGTGACCTTATTCATACGAGCTTGTCCTTTGAAAGGTTTTTTTTTTTTTTTGCTCATTCATATAGATTTATAAAGATTTTCTACTCATAAAACATTCTTCTCTGTAATTACTGTGTTATCTGAGTCAAAATTGACTCTCAAATCCTAATATTGGAATCAAAAAATCAACAAAGCATGTTTATTAGAGTTTACAGACAAGAATTCTCTTTCACAGCTCATTGTACATTTATGCATTTTAATCACTTTATGATTTGGTTATTTTCATATATACATCAAAATTTGAATATATAGATTAATAATGATCAGCATGATTGAGCTGTCTGCAGTTATCTTTTGTTATTTATTACATATGTGTATATTATTATCAGGTTTTATAACAATTTGTGTGATATTCTTTGTCTTAGTAATTATTTTCACGTTGAGGTTTTTGATAGCTTTGAAAATCTCTATTGTTTTTTTTTTGTTGATAGTTTTGGAAATCTTCTTAATATACGTAAAACATATTTTAACATATTTTATCTCCCTGCAGATTCTATTCTTGTGACTAATTGTTTCAAATCCCTTATAGGTTTAGAGCTTCCCTTCATGATGATGCCCCACCCCCTGATTCCTGTTAGCCTGCCCCCAGCATCCGTTACCATGGCAATGAGTCAGATGAACCACCTCAGCACCATTGCCAATATGGCTGCAGCCGCGCATGTGCAGAGCGTACCGTCGCGAATGGTGACTTCCGTCATAAAGGTAGCAGAATGTTGCATTTTGTTCAGATCACCCAGGACAATAGTGCACTTTAAAACAAAATAACCATCAGCTAAGGTCAGTATAGGATAGTGTTATCATTATTTTTTATTTTGTACTTTAATTGTATATTTAGCAATAAGTAACAGAGATAAGTTTTGTAGATGTTATACATATTACTGGCAAATTAATCTGACTATCAGCCAGTATACCAACCTAAACCTTTTTTTTTCCAGCTATTTAGTGGGGAGTTATTTAGTGGGGTTTATCACACTTGACTGAAGGGGAAAATGTTAATGTCAAAATTATTAAAGAAAAGAACACAGAAAAAGCTTCATTGGTAGTATCAGAGGCTGGTGCTTCGGGTGACCATGCATCTTTGCCTGCCTGTCAGGAGCGAGTGCCTGACAGTCCCTCTCCTGCGCCATCTCTGGAAGACGGGAGGAGGCCAGGAAGTCACCCATCATCTCACCGGAGCAGCAGTGTGTCCAGCTCCCCGGCACGCACAGAGAGCTCCTCGGACCGAATCCGTGAGTCCTCCCCCTCCTGACCTTTCAAAAGTGTAAGAGCTTTGCTGGATATTCCGAAGCACCTTTAGGACAAAGGCGGCAAAAAGGAAAAAAAAAAACCTTTTAGGAAAATGAGTCACCCCCTTTTTGAACTTTGCCATGACCGTAGACTTGCCTTATTGTACGTTTTTTGTATGGCGCAGTACTATGATTTCTAGCCATTGAAAAAAGTTCAATGGGAAATACAATTATCCGGTTACCAATGATTCAATGCTCACTCTTAATGGTATAAATAGCCAAGATCTCTAGAAAAGAGCCCATTTTTTCACTATATCAATGTATTTTTTGTATTCCTCTAAAGCCATACACCAGAATGGACTCTCAATGAACCAGACTCTTCTGGGAATGTCTCCAAACATACTGCCAGGACCAAAGGAGGGAGACCTTGCTACTCATGACATGGGGCAAGAAGCCAAAAGAATACATACCGAAAAAGGTCAGTTTCCCCTTTTCTTAACTTCCTAATTGTGTTCAAGATCAATTGTGCAATTTTCATATAAGTTCCTGTTAAAGCAGAAGATATTCAAGATGAACGTAATGACCCGATCTGTCCCTAATGCAAATAAAATGTTAAATGGTAATTTTAAGCTCAAATGTTGGCCGTTTTTGCTCCAAAAGAAGCCCAGGTGTCCTTAAAATGGCCCTTTTATAATTGAACTATAGAACAGTGATGTAATGGCCTATGTTGCATTGAATGAAATAGGAATGTGGGTTTGTGGTAGAAGCTTAACTAGTTATTGTCCTTGAACCAGTACTTGTTTTCTTTCTGAAGAACCATATAAACCACAAACAGGCTGTTAGCTGCATCTGTAATGTGCTCATTTCAGTCACCGCATAGAACATAATTCTGAATGTTCTGCTTGTATTCATATTTCAGAAAATGTAACCTTGGGGCAGTTCAAATGTAATGGTTAAATGGTACAACAAAATGCCATGACTTTTTATTAAAGGTAGATGTACCCACTAGAGCAGAAGAGACCATGCATATACTGTACCAGAAAGAAAGATCATTTTATGCATCAGATCAAAAACTCCTCTAAGCTGGGGACTACAATAAAAAGAATTCAGAGTAAAAGCAAAATCAAGACAATGACTGCATCTTTGCACATTTCAGCATCAAAAGACACATATCTCAGACCCCTTTGAATTGTCAAAAAAATGATTTGTTCAAATCAGCTGCTCTGAAAGTGAGATTTCAGTTGAACCAACCAATGATATTCCAAGAATGTGAAAAAAAAGCTGTGTTTTCAGGTGATTTCAGTAATCACCATTATCATTTAGATCACACCAGCCTAATATGTCACTCAGACTGTTTGGAATTCAGGGCCCTCCAATGTGTGCACCAAAGGTCTCGGGCTTTGGAAAACATTTTTATAAAATAATCCATTAATGCAGAGGAGTGCAACTAAATTAGATAGCAATTTGCTGAGCATGAATTAATGAACAGAGCTTCTCCCTGCTCCCAGAGTTGTAATTTTCATAATAACCTCAGACCTTTATTTGGCAGGTTGTTTA
The DNA here is from genome assembly GCA_026774405.1 of Petrocephalus microphthalmus. Classification (NCBI taxonomy): domain Eukaryota; kingdom Metazoa; phylum Chordata; class Actinopteri; order Osteoglossiformes; family Mormyridae; genus Petrocephalus; species Petrocephalus microphthalmus. Next base: position 39,786,962 of record JAODKK010000001.1, on the reverse strand, counting down.
GCTTTTTTAGTTTGAAGGTTTTCATTAGTCTAATGAGGACTGTGCAAGGGCGAGCAGTCAGCACAATTTACATGAGGAAGCTATCATAATAAATGAGGCAATTTGAATAACACGCACAGGTTTATGCAGCGAGATAAGAGAGATTGTACAGTGAGATCTTGAGGTAACCAATACATTAGACCAGCTAATAACCAAAGTAATCCCAATAAAAGCCTTAAGTGAAGGAAGTAAAATTAATGATATATATATTGAACTGTAATGATATGATACATGAGGCATTGGATTAATAAAATAAATGTGTCCCATTGTTAAAGAGGGTCATACAATTCTGCCTTTGTTTATGAGAGCAATTTTAATTAGGGTTGCTCATCGGATCAGTTTGTTTAGACAAATTATATTACATTTCAATGGTTTAATGATATTTCTCCACTTGTTTGAGCTTTATAGTCTTGCCGGAGCATTAAATTAATTTTATGCATTATACATTTCAATGCAGTGGATAGTGTGAATACACATTCTCTTGCATTACTCATATCGCAGCATGCAAAGTAGAAACGATGGCACCACACTGGCTATTCAGAGCTGTATTCTAGGCAGTTTGATCTTTTTTGCTTGACTTTCATTTTTTTTTCTTTTTTTCTTTTTTGATCAAAGGCAAAGTCTTGTAGTAACTTGAGTAGCACTATACTACACAATCATATGGCCACCTTTGAGCAGTTTTTTTATGTTATACACAAAGAAGGAAATTATGTATCAGAGATATACAACCAATTAAATATGTTTCGTCAGTTGCCATATTATTTATGTTTTCACATTTACTAGAATCAACTGTGAGTTTATGTGTTTAATTTTGTTTTATTTTGAATGTGTGATTTAAGGAATGATGGCAGCTTTTTCCTGACCCTCGGCGTTTGCAAAGGCTAAAAGCCCTGTCATAGACTAATGTCTGGGGATTGACCTTTGACACTAAGCATTTCCTTGACATGAAAAATGCATAAAATCAAATTATATAAGCCCAGAGCACAAGATGGTTCTGTAGCAATTTATGACATTTTTTTCTTAGCAGTGATAGTAATACACAATACCTAGTTACTGCCAGTTTTCACTTTATCCGTATGTCTTCTCTTTTCTAACTGAAACACCATGATTAGACTGGTCAATAAAACATTGATTATCCCGAAGTGCTATAGCCGGAGACCTAAGAGACAATAAGTAATCAGGTGGTTCTTTTAAGTACACGAGAGCTGGATGGCAGTTATGTGACTGATGGGGTCTGGAAGCAGCACAGACACCAAGCAAACACGTCAAGTAGAGGGTCGGCTGTCAACATATGTGTTCAATTACGGTCATACGGAGCATTTCAGTGGTCTCGCTCCACCACATGATATACCGAGAAATGGAGAAGCTATAAGATTATAAGCTAAATTATTTGTAGTGTCAAAAACTGTTGGCTGTTTCCGCGCTTTGGAAGTGCCAACAGTCAGGTTACGCTCGAGATCTGTTCCTTAAGTCTGTCTTCAAACGGAATTTGTAGGGAAGTCGGAAGAATAATAATGCACTACGTAATCATAATAATATTTATGCAGTAATAAACGTAACTACATACAGTATTGTACTGTAGCTCTAGGCAACAAACCCCCGAAAACAGTGTTTTCACGACTGTCATGGAATTGTGCGTGCATTATTTATTCCGAACCATCGTATTTAATCCGAAATTTTAATATAATAGGCTTTATGGCAGTCCATTTGTATGTACAAGTTGTCTGGACGTTCTTAACCCAGAGACTGCATGTACATACTGTAACAATTGTTTTTGAGTTTTGCAAATAGACAACTTAAACAGAAAAAAGGACTGGGAAACATTGTTGTTACCCAGTCATCCATCTTCCATCTATCCATTGATCCGTCCATTTATCTATCTATTCATCCATTATTTTCCATAAGCACTTACCTAGCACAGGATTGTGGTTACCCTGGAAACACAGGTTACAAGGCAGGGAACACCCTGGATGGGATGCCAGTCCATCGCAAGGCACATGCTATGGCCAGTTCACCTAAGTTACGCGCCTTCATTGATTTGCTTTTACTGTGATTAAGCATTGTGCTCGGGGTAACAACGCTATAGCTACTAAGTGCGCGTCATTCTTGGCATTTTTGGAAAATTACTTTTTTTACAAACCCCAGGCTAGCTGTATGGACAACAAATGTGTTAAAAGCTCTGAATGCAATAAAAGACCTTGGGGAGAAGGATCTGCTTTAAAACGTAAATGGCCAAATGAAACCAATGGATTATGGGTGTCACTGAGCTTACCATGTGACTTGTCTAAAACATTCTCTGATGTAGCTTTTGAACCACTGGTTATGTAGCTTTGTTACATTTTCTGACAGTTCACAAGAAAAGAGATAGGCTGAACAGAGAAAAGGCTGAACACTGATCAAACACAACTGAAATGTCACATGGTTACTTTTTTTACTCTAATGTTAAAATAATAGTCTTTAATCTTTTGTGCTGGGGGCGATTCAGTGGATTCAGAATTTCTGAATATTATAGCCGTAATATATGTCTTTCATAATCAACAGCTGAAAACACTCTGAAATAATGTATTTTAACGAAGAATGATTTTGGGGAAAAGGTTTAATTACAGCATGCAAAATAATAATTCTGTTTTTAGATTAGTCAAATCCAGCATCTATGTAACAAATATTGCTGATGATGCGAGACTCCTGGACAGCAGAATTCATTTAGATTTGGGCTTCCTGAACATTCCAGCACATGACATTGCCAAGTCCTAATCACATTTTACAAAAAGGATGCTTTTAGGAATGTTGAAAAGTGAGAGGTTCTTTTTAATCTTTGAAATGCCTTGAATGTGACAGAATGATTTCTCCTGGCAAGATGTAAGGGCTTGGAAAGAGGGTTAAATTTGCTGTGGTCAGCTAAGTGTTTCTGGTGTTCAGGGAGTAAATTTAATTATGCATTATCATTCTTTGGTGAAGGTGAAACTTACTCCTCTGCCAGAAAACACTTGCCTTTTTCATGCGTTTGAGGAAACTGCTATAGGGTACTGCAACATCCGCTGTCATCAAAATATAACCGATCTGATTCACATAAATATGATATTCTTTAAATAATGTATCTGACCTGCTGTAAGTAATTTTGTTGCTATGACTGTAGATCATGAGGACGTGCTTATGTAGATCATGTAGATCATAGAGACCTGTGAGCTTCTGCTAATGTCTCATATATTTATCAAATACTGTGACCCTAATGCATTAGCAAATGCAGTTTGATAAACACTAACATCAGTTAAACTTTTACAGCTGTCACACTTCATGCCTCTTCAAGACGTCTTTAAGTGTTAGCTGTGTAGGCTTCTTGCTCAGATCCTGCTTTGAGAGGAGAGATGTGTTATCCAGCAGCCCATGTGTGTGTGAATATATTTATATATATATATATAATAAATATATATATGTATATATATATATATATATTTGTGTATATATACATATATACATATATATATATCCAGTGTGCAACGCTATACAGCATATAAATAAACCATTTAGTACACACCCAATGGTTCAATACGCACATGTGAACCACAGTATCATGAGATGCCTATCATTTTCCGGTGCATACTGGCATGAATATAAGATGGTTTTGTTCCCAAAAAATATATATATTTCGAGGGCTTGAATTTAAACATCCGCCTCATGCCTAAAGGTAGGGTTAGTATACAGTCAACGTTGTTTCAGCAATATGACATTGTACGAAAGGTGATCCCACCCACTGTTGATAATCAACTGACATAATTTGACGCCATGGGGCTGGTCAGCAGCCGCCATGTTTTATACCACACCACGCTTATCTTAAGATGGTGCAAAATAATATGTGTATTCATATATTTGGTAATTGTAAATTCATAACTGTGTA
>JAODKK010000001.1:39770623-39781387 GCA_026774405.1 Petrocephalus microphthalmus | reverse complement strand
CACCACGCTTATCTTAAGATGGTGCAAAATAATATGTGTATTCATATATTTGGTAATTGTAAATTCATAACTGTGTAATGTTTGCCATGGAATACGTGCACTTCGTTAGTGTTTAACCGTAACATATATAAGACATCACAATGTGTCACATCACATGACCTGGCCACCTGACTTGGTAGAATTGGGTAGACTGGGTAGAATTGCTTTTGGAGGAGTTTGTCCAGAGAGTGAAGAAATAACGGCCAATGAGTGCTCAGCATATACAGTATGTGGGCCCTCCTTCATGACAGCTGGAAAAGCATCTCAGGAGGCCACCTCATGAAAGTGGCGTAGAGGAGACAGTAAGATCAGTATGTCCCTGGAGCAATTACTCAGGGGCCCAGTGGCAGTGTCACTTTGCCAACCATGGGATTTGAACTAACAAGCATCTCAGTCCTTACCCACAAAGCTGCAAGTTATTATTTTCCTTTTTTTTTGGTCAGTGCATAATTCCATACAGTATATGTTATTTTATAATTAGTCTAAAATGTAGAGAATAACACAAATACTTTCTATTGGAAGGTGTGTCCAAACTTTTGACTGGGACTGTATATACACACAGTCAAAGCAAATGTTTATGAGTATTTATCTTGATAGTAAGTGTATATTTGCTTATTTGCTAACATTAATTGAATCCGTGCACACATTTGTGCTGGTTTTGCTATACTTGTGAGGACCAAAGGAAAGCAAATCCACACACCTTGTGAGGACTGGAGGCTAGGCCTCACAAGACAAAACTTTATTTTATAAAATTTTGTGAATGCAATGAAAAAATGATAAACGCCAAATTCTTGTGATTTGCTTGGCCACTTACGGGTTTTGCCCATAGACATGAATGGACAGTCGTCATAAGTATAGGAATACCAACAGGTGTGTGTGTGTGTGTGTGCGTGTGTGTGTGTGTGTGAGTGTGATTGTGTGTGGGTGTATGTATAGATATTTTTTTTCCAAAACTTATCTTACTTTTAATACCCCCTCTTTCACCTCTAAACTAATGTGAATAACACCAGGGTTAATTTGTTTCCTGTATGAAAATTAAAATGCTTGAAAGGTGGAAAGAGTAATATGAATTTGTCTTTAATATATATGTCAAGTTTTACATCAAATAAAAAAGACGGTAGGCGTGGAAAATGTATTGCTTTAGTCTGTCTTGCCTTATGTGAATTTATGTATAGAAATATATTGAATTGTCCTAATCAACAGCATAATCAATTATTCTAGTTACTTCTATGAGGTCAATGGGGTATATACGCTCCCACTGATATTACAAAACAGCAAACCATATATGTATTGCACAAGTAAGTGTTAACACAGTGTTATTGTATCAGACTGGAATTAACAATAATAACTGTTAAAAATATTGCTGACAATCACAAACATTTTTCACTAACCATATTGCCAGAAAAATAGGTGTTAAGATTGTGTTAGGCTTTTCTGTCTAATTTTTAGGTGTGAATTATGCTGAGCTCACAAAAAGCGTATCCTAGAATAGACATGTTGAACACCTTTAGATGAGTTGAAAGTAACTTGCATGGGTTCTCTTTAAATATGTCTTATAAGAGAATTCCTATTATAACATAGATTGTCGATATGTTATGCTGAATATGCCATGAGCAAGAGGTTTTGAATATCCTTAGTATCAAGGCTATGATCGTTTATTCATGAAAACACTTTTGTTTGTTTGTTTGTTTATATGTTTGTTTATATTTTTCGATTCGTTTTTGTTTTCTGTTGAAGCGGTTTGGAATTCCTTTTTGAGTATGTGCTTTCTCCCCCCTCTTCAAAGATCTCATGCTGCTAACATACCATTTAGACTATTTCCTAAAGGTGAGCTGAACTACTGCAGGTACTACTACTGCCAGCAAAGAGCAGACATAGTGTTTCAAATATATTGATGTGGTACCAAAATATAAAGAAATTCTCACTTGGTTGCAGCCAGGAGTTAACAGCATTAACAGCAGTAGACTATTAAATCATCTGTATTGCCATTTAAATTTTTAATTAGTTCTTAAAATTACCGAATCTTGTAGAATGTTGAACATCTGCCCTTCTGCGTGCGCACACTGTTTGGAACACATTTTGCTGTATGTTTTTGTGACATAAAGCACTATGAAGGTAATTTAGAATTCAGTATGCAAAATAATAAATAAAATGGCAATTTGCCCAGTTGGGTGTCACTAAAGGTTGACTCTTTCTGCATTTATATGTGTTTCTTTGTTTGTTTTTTATGAACATGCCCGTTAAGTAGTTGAATTACTGTAGGACCTGATTGTATAAATTTGTTTGTGTGCAAATACTACTATTGCCGTAAGGCCATATCCTGATAATTATTTAATTGCTCAGCTGATGTTTTACAATTTTGCCCATTTATGTACTGTAGCTGTGTATCGTTTTGGACAAAAGTATCTGCTAAAAAAGTGAATATGAATGGATATGCAATGTAACAAATTGAATTTAGTACTTTTTAAAAAGGGGCCGTCTTCTAAGACTTGAGCCAACAACCTCCTGAAATCAAATTAATTGCATATCTTTAAGCGTTTTGCGAAAGGCCGTGTGTGAGTTGTAGGCTGTGTTTGAATATTGGCTCATTACCAAGCATTTGATAAAAATTGCCGATATTTTTTTCAGGTTCCTGCACAATCTTTGTAGTGGTTTAAACAGTATCACTTAAAGGTATGCGTTGCCCCGTTCATATCACGCAGCAAACTCGCACCTAACTTGAGGACAATATGAGTCAAACCGTTCAAACCGTCTGCTTTAATTTTAATGTGGCACATAGTCTTTTATGATCTTTAGCTATGACGTAAATCACGCCTAATAAAAAGGAGAATGAGTGGAGACTATAGCGCTACTTGATGAAGACTCTGTCCATGACTTGCTGCAGCTACCATCTCTGTGATGTGTGTGATGTGTGAAGCCTTCCGCGTCCATTTGGTTCACCTTGACTTTGCGGCGGCAGGCAGAATCCCCGCTAACCCCGGCTTGTCAATTAGGTGTTTAAAAATTAATCTCTTTAACTGGGAAAAAAAAAACAACCATGCCAGCTTTCTTCCATCTCTAAATGGAGTGTTATTAATTCTAGCAGCGCGAAGCTAGTGTTATGAATAATGTTATCAAAACAGATTTCCACACATTTAACATTTTGCCGGGTTAAAAACCCTTAAGTATATTTATGGCTCGGAACTAGGGGTGAATGGATTTGCACCAACAGGCTGTAAGGTGGAAGTCACCCAGGGTTTCTAACCTTGCTGTTTTATAGTAATAGCCATATTTTCTAATTCCCTCCTTTTTTTGTTTCAGACCTGATGAAAACATTCAGCTAACAGTAGGATACTGAGTACATGTTCTCTATAGGATTGTAAACCGAAATCCATGTCTGGCCTTCCAACAGAATGCATTAGCTGTGGTCTTGTCAAAAATATAAAACATGCTACGTATCGTTATATGTGTCTATCACCTCTTTCCATTCTGTGTGTGTTTGGATATAAATTTCAGTAGATGGGTATGTGGTATAATGAATACTAAATGCCTGATCCATATTTTTACAAGGTTCGCTTCTAGGGTGTGTTTCAAAGTGGCTGCATTGGGAAACAAAAGCTGTGTTTTATGTAGTCATCACAGCCAGTCACACAATCCTCTAAACCTCAATGGAGCAGTAATGACATGCACTCTGCATTTATTACATTGGGGAAGAGGGAAACACTGACTTTCAACAAATGAACATTCTGACCTTTGTGCAATAAAGATGACACGGGCGATTTAGAAATGCAAGGTATCTTGTCCTTGAATGCAAGGTGCAAGTGGCATTTTGCCTACAAAATTGAAGGTAAGCACGTCATTCAGGTGAATTGGCTTATTGTCGTCCATTCGAGTGTCTTTTAGTGCTCCCATTTTTATTTGAAAGAAACTAAGGAATAGAAAGGATTAACTAAACAGTATCAGTATCTGTCTTTGTGTTCTTTTTAGAATTTAAACAGATCATGCTAAAGTGTCTTAATAAGCAGTTAGTATAACACATTTAAATTTCACTTAATTTTTTAGATTTTCCTCATTTTATTTGGCTGTGCTTTGATGTGTAATTGATATGTATCATAAGGTGTTATACTAAGTGGTCAGTGTGATTGATTTTTATATATAAAGGTGATTTCGGCTTCATGATGTAATTGCTTGCAGTCTGCATGAATGGGCCGTGTATGAATATGTTCCAGGGGTCCAAACCAGCCAACCGCTGTGCTTCCCCTGTTCTGCCCAGATATCTGCAAGCCTGCTGTACTTGAGAACACGTTTCACTTTATTAGAGCAAAGCAAAGGAATCATTACAGCATTTCAAAAGAGAGTGCTGTGACACACTGAACTGGTTATTAATGGAGAGGCCCTGCCACAGGGCAGTTGAAATTTAATGATATCCCACTAGAAAATATGTGCATGTCGCTCTCCAAAAAGTCATGCTAAATGTCAGCTTTTTAAAGTCCCTGGTGCTAATTTTATGCCTCTGCACAGTGATGTTTTTGAAAGCGTTTGGGGGGAAACTCGGACCACTGGCTATACCGATTATCCATCTCACCTTCTCTCCTCTCTGCAAATGGGTTTGTGCAGCAAGCGATTTAATCTCTAAATGTAAGGAACATTACGGGAGGGAAAAAAAAAAATGCTGTTTTTTTATTTTTTATTTTTTTATAAAGATAAGACAGCCCTTGTTCTGGGCCAAAGCTGCTTAACCATTTGACTTTGAGTTAGACTATTATCTCTGCAGGGTCCATAACATATTTGTTCTCTTTCTGCATGTTATATTCATATTATATTACTCATTATATGCTATAACAAAGTTTTGCAATAGAAATCATTACCAAATGTCCTTTGTAAAGAGGACTCATAATTCTTTTCCTGGCTTCCCTCACGAATCCCAGCCAGCCCCTTAAATATACACACTGATGTAGTTTATGATATTGCCATACGTGCCTAAATTGCATTTTAAATAATACTATTGCCATGCATTTAATGGGTGCATCTGAAATGCGATCTTAGGAAATTGAATTTAAACAATCGCGTAGTTTAGAATTAAGCGCCGAGTGGACGATAGCTCTTGGAACAGTTTGACGTTGGAATGATTATCTTTTTATTCCTAAGTTATGGATCTTCTTGCGGACAAATATGAGCCGTGTGTGACGCCGTGTTCTGCTGCGGCCTGGAAAGGTCATAAGTGCCACGTTCGGAACCCGGCATCTTGGGCGAAGTGGCAGGTCGAACGGAATTTAATTGTCTGCCGTGAGGGCTGCCCCACTTTGTCGAGAGTTAAACTGACATCCTCCAGGTTTTAACGTTCAATTCACCTGCTGGGAGGAACACAAGTTTCGCAAGGGCATAGGCTCCACCTGTCAATATATCACAACGAGGGCCGGAGCGCTGCCCTGTTCGCCTCCTTTTGCCCCGCCGAGAGGCTCTCTTTCTGTCGGGAGTCCTGGCTGATGGTGTGTTGAAGGTCTACAGGAGGCAGCTCTGTCCCACGGCTCCGGCGCCTTCAAACATGGAACCGGCCCGGAAGCTCCTCTGGGACCGAGATTCAAACACGGCAACTGGAAACATATGGCATATTCTGAGCAGACAAGGTCAATTGCAGTTATTTATTGGAAGAATTTTTATTCTTTGTTTTTTTTTTTCCCCACTTCATCACAAAAAGGGCTCCTGTCATATAACTTTCTGAAAGTTAATTACTGTTCTTTCGTTACCGGTTAGTTAACGCGACATGTCAGGGATTCCACTATGTCTGAGACCTTTTTTGTTTTTTTAGTTGTCTTACTGTTGATCTTCCGTCTATATTGTAGCCAAAAGCATCATACCGTACAAATTTAATAATATGTAGACTGGTGATGAGTCAAGATCCCTTTGTGTGATTTTTTTCCCATATATGGTTTGTTGTCAAATCATGTCCTAGGTCCCTGTTTTAGCGGCACAACACATAATAAGGACAGAGAAAATTAACTGGAAAAGCGATTTATCACAGCTAGTACACTGTCAAGGACTGAAGGAGCGGGTGAGAGGAGGAGGCATTATTTAAAATTATGGCATTTCATTCTGAACACGCTGTATTTACGGTGCCCCATTTTTATTTGTGGTTCCTATTATCTGGTAAAACAGTTGCATGTGAAATGTTGTCTGTGGCACAGCTGACCTGAAAGGATGTCATAAGTATTTCTCAGTGTAACACAAGGGGCCGTCACATCTGCTGTTGGCAGCCCCTATGGAGGAATATTACCTAGAAACGGGGCATTCAGTTCCACTGCCTCCATCACTTCAGTGTCTGTCATTATAATTAAGCTGAAGTCAATGATTCTGGACCATTTGTGAGAAAACACCTAAATTCACTCTAGTGTTGAGAGTCCATTCAACAGTCAACGAAGGTCACTGTGGAACAGCTTTGGTATAAATTAAATATTGTTAAAAATGCAAATTTATTGTGAAGTTCCACAGCCAAATTTTGAGGGTACTACTGTTTTTTTTTGTATTATTAATGTACACCATCATGTCAGTTCTTATATGTTGTTCATTTAATTGCTTTTTTGCTCTTGGTACCCGTATGACATTTTTATTTCGGCACGTTAAATCTCTCGATCAGTGCAGTGAGAGGAAACCATTGTTCTGTTTCAAACCCATATGACAGATTGTAATTCACTTGAATGTTTTTAATCATCAACAAATCTGTGATCCAGCATCTTGTTTAGAAAAGGTGCCCTGCTGGGTTTACATCAGCCCTGTATTAAACCAGCCATTCATGATCATTGTCAAAGCAAAGTAAAGGACACAATGCTTATAAGTCGACAGTCGTCCTCTGCAAACAATCTGCAGGGTTATTTTCTTTTTTCCCCTTGGTGCTAACAGATTCCTGGTGTAGTTATGATAAGTAGCAGGGGCAATCATGTAGAAAAAGGCTGGACCAACTTAGAACTCTGAAACGTTACTCCAAACTAAATGACGCTCTGTATAATGAGAGTCATGCATTTACATAACACATTTTAGTCAAGCACCTCAAAGCACCTAACAATGAGGCCAGGACCAGATATTATTCCCTGCCAGCTTGTAGCATTTATCTGGGAGACTCTTCTGCACTTTGTTTTTTCTGCAGCCGTGAGTTGTTGGTTTATACTCTGGCAAAGGTTTTATTCCATAAAAAGGTTGGAAGATGGATGGATGGATGGAAAAAAAATGCATTTATTTGCTTATTTATTTTCTTAAGCCTCTTTTTGTTAACTTGTAACATTTAAGCTTTTTTCCACTTTTATTATAATAATATTCGACTTCTAGCACAGATAGGCATTATTGTGTGTCACCTGCATTTGCAAAGCGTAAAGCGCAGTCAGATGAAATATGGACACCAACAGTAAATAATAATAGATGTTTGCCATCCTGATCTTAGCTTGAAATACTGGGATCCGTCCGCAGTATGTGCCATTGGAGTTTCAGTACTTCATTTCAACTGCTGCTGTATGAGGGACTAACTTACAAAATGTATATTTTACCTAAAGAGTGATTGCGCAGAACATGAATAATCTGTTTCATTATTATGAGATCAGATTGCTGTTTACTGTGCTTAATATATCAATGACTAATGTACTGCTTGATGAAAGATGAAGGACTTTAATATGTATATAGCTTTAAGCAGTATGTATTTATATACGCCTGTGTATGCCTGCGCGTGTGTGTAATTTGGCATGTTTCTCTTTTCTGTAGCACAAATCAAATAACAAGGTAGAAGCTGATAATAAAGTATAATGTTTCAGAAGCTGAAATTGTTGCTCTTTAGCACAACACCATGGCTCCTTTCCTGTGTAACCGACTCGATTTAATGGAGCAAAAACTAAACATGTTGTGTTATCTTAATTAATCATCTTGAGTCAACTAGACCTGGTGCTCTCGGAGGATCACTACTGCATATATTCACCTTCGTTGATTCCAGAAATCGCAAAACTCTAAGAGCAGTTGCCTAATATTCAACTGTTGGTTAGTTCCTGTTTCCAGGGCATTTGCAGATGCTGTAGATAATCTCTAATGTTTTTCCTCAATCTGCTCTGGAGATGGATGAAATAAATACTTTAAACTAATTAATGTAAGACCAGCTGTTACCAAGACTTGGCAACCATTAGTGAAAATTGATGGGGGTTGTGGGACTGCCCGACTTGTCTTTTATTTGTGTATAATTTAGACCACTGTGTAAACAGACATAAATGCTGCATGAGACTGGATTGCACATATTGTGTAGGAAGGTGTGCAATTAAGATTTCGCTTGGAGACTTTTCAATTCTCAATAACATTTAAAGGAGAAACAGTGTGAATACAAAGAAAAAAAAATAGGAAAATAAACTCCGTCTTAATTTAAAACAAGCACTATCGTTCTGTGTACGTGACCCGGGAGAATTTATCATGCTCCGTGGGTTTTTTTCTTTTTAATATATTAAATGGGGTGTCTTTTTGAGTTCTTCGTTCTGCCACAAGGTCTATCAATTTGTACCTGACAAAATGGCCTTCAGAAATGCTGTTTATTTAGGGTTTAAGTGTCACCTGGGTGTGACAGCTTAAAGATAATGTCACCTCGCAGAGCTTTCCCGTAAGTGTGTATGGAGTTATGATAGCCTGCATAGCAGATGGCTGCAGCGGCCCTCACAGGAGTGATGGATGGTATATGATGTCATCACGATTTTGACAAGCGCCAATAGGTTCACAAAGGAGCCGGACTTTCGAGGTTGAGCCCCGGCTCTTTTGAATTCTAAATCTTGAACTGCGCTGACATCTGTTAAATGGTGAATGTGCAATTTGTATTCTTTATGATTTTGTTTAACCCTACACCGAGCCCAGGAAAAAGCATAATGGGATTTGGTCTCTGTGGACAGGGGGATGTTATTAAAGAGTGCAGCCCTGGCACCCTGGGTCAGACAGCAGTGAGCGTTCAGCTCTCTCACACAATGCTTAGAGATTATAAGAGCCTGTTCCACCTCCTAGCCATTAAGAATGCAGGCAGATTCAAGGTCCAATAGAGTGGAAAATATATCATAATATCGATGATGAACTGGAAGGCATTACCTTAAAAGGGTCAATTTAACTGAAGATTTCACTTAGGGTAACCTAAGCCATTTTTCTATGGATTGTTTCACTGGGGTTTCGTAGCATTATAGTACTGATGCTGTACCATTTTATCCTTAAAAAACAATATGTATCCTAAAGAACCAAAAAAAAAAGTGTGTATATATATATATATATATATGTGTGTGTGTGTGTGTGTGTGTGTGTGCATGTAAGTGTGTTTCTCTGTATTTTTTATCCAGTATGTCAGAGACTGGATTTATCATTGTTACAATGTTTATTCCGTCTGACAATCTCTTACGACAAGAAACGTATAGTATTGCGGCTGTAGCAACCGACAGCTGACACATAGATTGACAGTGGATTTTTCGCGCAGAATTTACTGGGAAAGGCTCAAGAGCTCAGCAGTCAGCGACTGCAGCTCTATCCTTATATCCTCTAGCAGTAATGCATTGCGGGTATCCTGTGCTTTGCTGTCAGAGAAAATGTAACGGCAGAAGCTGCTTACGAGGACCGTTTGCGGTAAAGAAGTATCGTACCCAGGCAATATTTCCATATCACTTCAAAGAAGTGTGCGTTAATCATGTTACGGCTTGGGCTTCGAGCCTTGTCAGCCCCGGAGATGGAGATGTGCTTTGAAACTTGATGCACCTGAGATAAAATGATCGAAATGTAAAGCTGTTTATTCAGCACCACCAGGTGGCATATTCTGTGTGTCACTTCAACAGGAAAAAAATATTGAAGAAAAAGACTAAAACACAACATTTTAACATGCCATTCATAGTATATTATTTCATATTATTAATTATACTAAAAAAAATAATAATTTACATCCTGTCCAGGGTGCACCCCAGCCTTGTGCAATGTGATGCCTGGGATGGGTTGCAGGCCGCCCTATGACTCTGACTAGAATAAGTGGTTCAAAGATGGTTGAATGGAAAAACTGATTCATTTATGTTTATTTGTTGAACTATGTTGCTGATCTGCCTGCTTAAGCCCGAATTTGCTGATTGGTGAAAGACGTTATTTTTGTTACTATTATGCAAACAGTGATAGTCACCGCAAATGTTAAAAATAATTTGTGCTGATATCTTCGGTTCTGTGAGAGATGCCGAGTCTGGCTTTCCGTGAGCCAGTGTTGTTTGTAGATTAAAATATGATTGCCCGAAACAGTTTGGCCACTGTCCCCGGGGAGCAGTTGCAATATTGAAACGAGGTAAACGAGGACTCACCGCACTGTGCCATATGGCCTTTGTTGAAGAGCCAGGACCCTCGCTAGTGTCAGCCTGCCACAAGCGTCTGGCTGAAAAAGAGAAAACAAACATGGCATATGGATTGGGTGGGGTGAGCGAGAGCTTCAAGCATCTATTTGCTGTGCGCAACCTTTTAGGCGGGGGAAGAATATACAGGACATACTAATGCAAAACTGCAAGAAGATGGTGCATGGTTTTTTATTAGTTGATGTGTCGGCGTGATCGGATTCTAGCCGTGATGAAAGCCACGCCATAGCATCGATGATCTAGATGCCTTTAGAACTGGGAAGAGACGAGCTGTTGATAATCTCCGCCTCACTTTGCACACGTGAACTCAACAAAATAATATGCAACAGGTGCATGAATATTTACTTCTATAACTCGCCTTAGCAAAACCTTA